>PVJX010006450.1:0-77624 GCA_004027295.1 Dolichotis patagonum | reverse complement strand
TGCCTCCCTTTTTTAGACAATTCCTCCCCTTTCACTCCCATGGGGTGCACTGCTTGTTTTGGGTCCCACTGCCTCCCTATATAGAGCAGCTCAATGGACCCTATCTCCTGATCTACTCTGCCTGTGTTTCTCTCTGTTAGTATTTCGAGGCCCTCTATACTAGACATTATAGCCAATCTTCTCTGCCTCATTTCTGCTACTCTGTTTTTCTGCCATTGATAGTCTATTTTTCTCTTCCACTCCACTGTCTGCCTCATTCACTGAGGCCTCTTTGCCACTGTTCCTGAAATGCTCGTATTCTTGTTCTCTCTCCATAGAATGTCCTTCAGTATTTTTTGTAGGGTTGGACTGGTGGTCACAAATTCTCCTAGTTCCTCTTTGTCATGGAAGCATCTTGTTTCTCCATTAATTTCTAGAGAGAGTTTTGCAGGATACATCAATCTGGGCTGGAGATTATTCTCCTTCAGCGCTTGAATTACTTTACTCCAAGCTCTTCTTGACCTGATGGTCTGTGTCGAGAAGTCTGTTGTGATTTTGATGGGTTTTCCTTTATAGGTGATCTGTTTCTTTTCTCTGATGGCTTTTAATATTCTGTTCTTATATTGAATTTCTGGGATCTTCATTATGTGTCTGGGTGTAGCTCTGGGTTGTAGGTGGCTGGAGTTCTGTATGCTTCATACTTCTGCATATCATTTCTTTTGTCTATGCTTGGGAAATTTTCCTTAATAATTTCTGTGAATAGCCTTTATAATTCCTCTGGTTTGATTCCTGCTTCTTCATTCACATACTTTATTCTTAAGTTATAGATCCTCTTGTCATCTTCCAGTCTTTGCATCTTTACTGCCTGCTCCCTTGTTATTTTTAAGAGATCTTCCCTTTCATGACCCCACATTGCAAGCCTGTGTTCAATTTTTGATAGTCTATCTTCGGTTTCTTTCAAGCAGTTTTGTCAGCTTTCTATGGAGTCTTTAGTTTCCTGATAATCTCTTTGAATCTGCTTCATGAATTCTAGGTTTTTTCTGAATTCTTCATTAAATTTTTCTCTCCATTTGTGTTCCTCCATTCTTCTGTCTGTGTCTTCTTGAGAGGTACCCAGCCCTTCTTTTATTAATCTACTTATCTCTTCTTGTTTAATTTGAATTAATATTTCAGTTTTCGTCCCGCTTATGAGGTCCTGAAGATATCTCTTTATGTCCGCTAACGCTGTTTGATGTTGCATTTTTGCTGCCCTCAATCTCTTTTGTATTTACCTCTCCTGGATCAATGTTCTCAGGGTTGGGGGCTGGGAGTTGTTTCTTATTTCTCCCTTTCATCATGTTTTTGGTTCCTTCCATACAAGTGTACAGTGTAATTCCCAGACCCTTTTCTTGTTGGTTAAGGCTCCTCTAGGGGGCGCAGGCTAGGAGCTTTAGCCCTCTTCAATAGGTTATCAGAGATTAGAGTTCACCCACAGGCAGTGTGCCCTAGCTCCTCCCTTCTGGGCCAGTCAACCTTTGCAGGCCTTCACTGCGTCAGTGTGCACTGATCTCAGGGAAGTAATATTGTAGCGATTCACTGGCTCCCCACCAGGGGCGCACCCCTAGTCCAAGCAGATTCCACCAATCAGCTCAGCAAGGGGAGCATCCACCTGAAGCCACTTCCTTATGGAGTTAGGGCTGTCCTGCCCAAATCCAACATGTCGTCCAGTCAGTTTCCCCTTTCCTGTGGGAGGGTCTTATTCCCATCACTCACCACGTGTTGATGCTAGTCCCCGGGAACTTCTGGGCTCCTCGACCTCCGACTTCAGCGCGGCTGCAGTGGGAATTCACGGTGCCTCTGGGTGGGTCTCGTGCAGGGCCGGTTCAGGCGAGTTGCATGCAGGGCTGTTCAGCTCTGCGCTTCGGCGGCTCAAGCCAGTCACTTCGGTGTAGATCGCTTGTTCAGGTCGGGCAGGAATTCAGGTGGCTTGAGGAGGGCGCCATGCTCGCTGATCTTATCTTCACTAATAGTAGCCCCAGGACCTCATAATCGAGCGTTTTTTTGCACTTTAGTTTCTTTGTGGGTTGTGAGAGTCCATTTCTCTCTGGGTCTCTCCAGGGTGTTTTATTCTGGCATTTGAGCTGTCTCTCTCAGAGAGGTTCTCTTTCCTGCTACCTACCAGTACGCCATCTTGTCTTCCCTCACTGCCCTATAAGTACAAGGTCTTGAGTTCAATTCCCAGTTTAAAAAAAAAAAGGCACTAGGTGTGGTGACACACGCCTGTAATCTCAGCACACTGGGAAGTTTAGGCAGGAGAATCACTAAATTGGAGCCCAGTTTGGGTGATTTAGGGACTTAGAGACACCCTGTTTCAAAACAACAAAACAAAAACAAAAGGCTGGGAATACAGTTTAGCATGAAGAACCTGGCCGTCGTGTTTTTTTTTTTTTTTTTTTTTTTAGAAAAGCAAGAAGCCAGCTCATTGTAAAGGCTAACATGCCATATGGTACTAGTCAATGACTATTCGCTGAGGGGCCAGGAGCCCTAGTAAAATTCCTGAAGCATCTAGATCCAGTCCCCACAAAAGGCCCTATGGGCAGAACTCTTCAGCAGTCATTAATTCCCAATTAAAAAAAAACCAAAACAACCATCTCTTCCCACTCCTCCCCAAACAGGGCTGAGCAGAGCAGTCCCACAGGAAGTCATTCCAGCAAGGAAAATTGGGTGCAATCAAGCTAATTGGCTCTGAACCATAGCTTCCTCCTCTTGACGTTTCCTAAACTGCAGCTCAGACAGCCTACCTCTCGTACTCAAGCCTTAGGAAACAACACTCATATCTGTCCCTTTAGAGTATTCTCTGTGCTAGGGTCCTGGACCATTAACTGAAACAAATTTCTGGGTCCTACCCCCTGGTTTCCAGTTTGATGCAGGCCTGGCCTAAGGCCTGAGGGTTTGCATTTGTTACAAGTTTCTCATTGATGCTGATGTTGCTGTTCAGAGACCACAGTTTGAGACCCACAGTCCCAGGAATTCTGGATTTTCTAAACTTTAACAGCAATTCACTCTTACTCTCTTCTTCCTATTGTAGGAATCATAAATATGTAAGACAGTTGCAGGCAAAATTTGGTTTATGTAGCACTCTCTATGCAAAAGGCACTTTGTAGGTATTTTATTACTCTTTCAATCCTCACAACAGCCCTGTGAGGTAGGGACTTCCCCCATTTTACAGATGAGGAAACTGAGGCTTAAATGTTGAGAGCTGACCGAGATGATCCAACTGGTAATGGCAAACTTCATCTTGCTAGATAGTATTTAAGGAGTCTAAATCATAAACAGTAAGAAAGATGGGGATAAGATGTTTCAACATCTCTCTCCACGTGCAAACCACATTGGGCAAAACTTATAGGGCAAAGGCATCATTTAGCCTCAGGAATGGTTCCTGGGCGGGGATTTCAGGTCCTCAAGGATCCACACTTAAATGGGTTTAGAGTCCTAGCCACTCCCTGGGAGGAACCAACTTCGGGAGGCTACCAGGATCTTAAAGACAAAAGGAGATAATGACTGTTACATAGGAAGCAGTTATAACCATCTTAGGGCCGCTGCCCCTTGGTAGAAAACCTCCCATGGAGAAAAGCTACCTGCATGTCCAGTGCTGGGGTGAAGAAAGCAAGCAGCCAAGGCAGCAGCAGCCTGGGTGGGGAGATGTGTGGGCCCTGCCGGCTCCAGGGAGGAGCTATAAGAGACTTCCCAAATGCAAACCCCTGAGAACCTTCCAGCAGAGAGAGGAAGTGGATGAAGGAGAGGTCACAGTACATATTGCAGCAGAGCCAGAAAATGGCACAGGGAGCTAGCAGCAAACTAGGGGCTGTGGCCAGAAAAAAATGGCAAGAACTAGGGCGAGGACGAAGCAAGCATCCACCCATCTGCTGATGGGTGGACTCCAGCTTTCTTCACTCCTCATTACCCCACTCTTGAGCACAGAGCTCCACCTAGTGAATGAGTTCCCTGGAGCCAGGAAGCACAGCAAGTCCCCTGCCTCCTCCTTGCTGGCTCTACTGTAGTCCAAACACCCGAGCTTCTGCATATTGCAGCCCCCAACCTTGGCAGTACTGGGTGGGGACAGACCCTAGCACCTTTGCGCTGAGCTGCATCTCCAGCATATTTTTTTCCCTTGAGACAGGGTCTTTCTAAGTCACTAAGTTGCCCAGGCTGATCCTCCTGCCTTAGCGGCCCAGAGCACTGAGCACACAGCTGCAGCTCCCTATCTTGAGCTCTTGGTGAAATTTCGGTTTCCTTACTGCACCCAGAAGCAGCAGCCAACAGCATGAGAACCAAAGGAAGGATGTTTCAGTGGATATGGGGCTCCTTTCTCTCAGGAGAAGATTCTCTGTGGCAAAAGGAATGACTGCTGGGATACCTTTAATATGGAGTTTGTTTGTTTCTATAATTCAGGGTATAACTCAGGCTGGCTTCAAATTTGCACTAGTGGCAATCTTCCTGCCTCAGCCTCCCAAGTGCTGGGATTATAGGTATGTACTACCACACCCAGCTCTTAATATGGGCTTAAGAGTCTCAAAATATGCAGTAAACTGTCAACACACAGTGTTCCCTATCCCTGTGGGATGTACACATGGCCTCACTGTATGAAAGTCCCCCTCATCTGGCCTGAGGTAGATAAGGGCACCCAAGATTAGGGATGCCCCAGCCCTTTGAGAGGTCCTGGAAATTAAGAAGGTGGGGTCTTCTAATCTGAGTCTGGGGAAAAGGCCAGCTGGGTTGGCTCAGATGACATACAGGATAATATAAGGGTGGAAACAGAAGTCCTGGGGCCCTTGAAGCCATGTTTTGATTGAGGGAGAACAAGCCTGAGTTTCCTGGCTCAAAATGGGAACCCCAGTCCAAAGAGGTGGCACACGGATTCTTCCTTGTTGATCCTGCTGAGAAGGGAGAGAGGAGCACATGAGCCCACCATCCCTGCACCCTCCTTACCCACAGGAGGTGAAGATGGCAATACATGGCCTCTCAGTGCTGGCTGGTGCTCCCTGATGGCCCGAGCCTGAGGGCGGGGTGAGTGCCCTTACCCGAGCAAGTTGGAGAAGACGAGAGTAGAGTTCCCAGGCTGCATCTGGCTGGAATCCATGCTTCAGAGTCTCCTGGAACACAGCAGCTGCCTCCTGGAAGCGCTTCAGTCCCAGAGAGATTGAAGAAGGGAAAGTTTAGGTGTCAAGAGGAACCAAGGAACTCTAAACTGACTACATCTCCTAGTACCACTACCATAGAGATGCCATCTAGGAAATGTCAATGTAGACCCCGCATCCACCACACCCTCCCATCTCTCTTCTGTTTTCAGTCCCAGTCCTATTACCTGCAGGCCCATCAAGGCCTTGCCTAGGCCGAAGAGGCCCTGGGGCCAGCCGGGTTGTAGGGTAAGGGCCACCTGGGCATCAGCCAGGACCCATGCTGGCTGACCCAGCCGTTCATGGCAGAAGGAGTGATTTCCAAATAACCTGATAAACACAGAAAGTGGCCATGGGTCTTCCACACCCTGCCTAGGCCTCACCTCCCAGCCCAGTGGCCAGACCCCACTTACTGGTGGTCCTGGGAGTTGAGCTTCAAGGCCTGGGTGAAAAGAAAAACAGCCTCATGGTAGAAACTGTTTTGAGCAAAGCTGGTACCCAACTCTGGAAAAAAAGAGAGGGTAGAAAGGTTCCACTGGGGCTCCCCCAGGGAGGAGAAAGGATCTTAGGGGAGAGAAAAAGGATCTTACTTGCCAGCTCCTGGCTCTGCTGCGAGGCGGCTGCCAGCAGTCCTGGAGATGCCTGGGGATGGGGAAGAAGTCAGGCAGACCTCGAGGCCTTGGTCCTCCCACTTTTCCTCCTTTGTTCTGTTACACTGCAGCTAGTACCAACCAACTACTGTATGCACTTCTCCTGACAACCCTGCAAGAAAGTATCTTCCTCCAGAGAAAACCACCCAGGATCAGGGTGACAGTGATGAAGCCAGACACCAGGCCTCTTGGCCCTAAGAGGAGAGAACTCCTTGTGGACGGTCCCCTTGACCCCTAATTCATGTGGCCCCCAGAGCCTCTGGTTTCTCTGCCCACCTCACCTGTGCCTTAGGATGCTGCCTAGGCTTCTCCTCTCTTGGGGGGTTCCTTTCCTTTTGGCCCATCTTCTCCTGGAGACCTTGGTCCTTTACTTGGGGCTCTTGACTTGGTCCCTTCTCTCTGTGGGTATTTGGGAGCCAATCCCCAACTTTGCGTAAAGCCAGAGATACAAAACTGCTAGAGAGATCCAGTAAGTCCTATGGGCAGAAGTTAGGGGTACACAAAGACAAATAAGACATGTTCTTACCTATATATGGAAGCTAAAAAGCTGATTTCATAGAAGAAATACAGAATAGAATAGTGGTTACCAGAACCTGGGAGGGGCTTAGGGGAGGGAGAGTGCAAACAAGAGGGTTAATGGGTACAGGGTTGCAGTTAGGTAGGAGAAATAACTTCCAGTTTTATAAAACAGTAGGATAAATATGGCTGACAACAATTAATTATTTCCAAACATCTAGTAGAGATTGTGAATGTTCTCACACAAAGAAATAATAATTGGCTGAAAATATAACTCAGTGGCACTGTGACTGCCTGACAAGTAACAGGTTGTAAGTTCAATTCCCGGTACCAAAAAAAAAAAAAAGTATCTAAGGTGATGGATTTAGTTTGATTCCTGGTACAAAAAAAAAGTGTCTAAGGTGATGGATATGCCAATGACTGTGATCTGATCATTTACACATTGTAAGCATGCCCTAAAATGTTACACTGTAGCCATGAACACATACAATTATTGTGTGTCAATTAAAATGTATTTAAAAATACATTTTAAAAATTTCTCAGGGAAAGTTAAAGAGGGGCTAAGAATGAATTATTTTGTTGAAGTAGGAGGAGAAGACAGGCAGAGACAAAGAAGAGGCGAAGGGGCTCTCACCTCTTCATCACCACACTGTCCCTGAGCTGGGTTTCCAGCGCTGGCTGAGGGGCTCTCATTCTCCTCTTGAGTTACTGGGGACGGGATGGAAAGTGGACAGAGCCGGGGTCACCTTGAGCCACCTCCTTTCTTAGCCTCCATCTTCCTGGTCCTTGCTGCTCTTAGTAGCTGCCTGTGGGACTCACCTTGAGCTTCCCACCATCCTGTTCCAAGCGCTCTTGTCACTTTCTTTCCTTCTGACGCTGCAAAAATGATATTTTTAAAAAGTACTTACTATATTGCATGCATTAGGCTAAGTTTTGCATACACCATTTCATTTATTCCTGGGGCTCCATGAAGTAACTATTGTTATACTCTGAAAAAGCAGATAAGACAGTCACCAGCCAGAGGCCTTATGGCAAGGAGGGACAGATTCTAGGGCAGTGTAAGTAGGACTCTACAGCCATCACACTGATGGCTTCCAGGAGACTGCAAGCCTGGGCCCCTCCAGCCTGCCTGGCAAGGGCTCTACTACAGGCTGCCTGTTGTCACTTCCCTCTCTCCCTTCTCTAAACCCCTCTGGGTTTCCCTCTTTCCACTCCCCAACCATCTTCTTCTTGCACCGTTTCTTCTCTGCTTTCTGTTTCATGCGCTCCCCTCCTCAGCCACTAGCTCCTCAGCCAGGTGGTTGGCTTGCTGGAAAAGGAAGGGCAGATGATAGGAAAAGAGAAGGAAACAGGGAGAATGAGACAAAATGTTAAGGAAGGCAAACTGCACACAATGATCTGGAAAGGTACAGATTAGGGGAGGTATGGGGTGAGGCTATAGAGACCATGACGCTTCTTCCTGCAACTCTCACCTCTTCAGTCACCAGGAGCTTCTGGGGCATTACCACCTGCAGTAGGTTGTCTGAGACACTAAAGAAGGATGGACAGGCAGAGGGATTTTGTGGGCAGGGTTCAGACCTTTGGAGAGGGTAAAGGAAGGACTTTCGGAGTCCACAGTAGGTGCCCAGTCCTCAGCCCCTTTGTCCCTGTCACTATGTGCACTTGTGTTTCCTTCATCAGGGAAACGGTCCAGGAGGCAACCTGTCAGGAGGGAGAAAGAGAAGAAAAGGAAGAGGAACGTAAACAAGGAGAACACCTGTGGGTCAGCCCACCCTGGGGCTCCAGTCTTGATCTTGGGTCCAGGCCCTGCCCTCCCCACCATGGTGCCACAGCCGCAGCTGCCTGCTGTTTCCATCCACATGGATCCGGTACAGGCCCTGGGGATCACTCTCCACAAGCTGAAGAAGAAAATCCACTATGTCCTGGGACGGGGAGGGGAGGGGAGGCTGGTGTTGGGGGAAGCTCTGGGACCGACAAGGGGTTGCCTGGCTTGACCCTTCTACCATGGCAGCCACCAAGCAGCTACCTAGCCCACAGTATCTTTCTGGCTCTGACACCCCTACTCCCACCCCACTTTAAAATTTGCTCTTCTTGGCTTTCTTTCTTTTTTTTTGCTCTTTCCTGCACTCCTAAGGACTGAGGGTGGCATTCAGCCCAGACTTTGTACCTTTCAAGATCTTCTCCCTTTGACCTGTCAATAGGTCAACTGCACAGAGGCCCCTGGAAGGGAGCAATGGAGCCCTCTTACCTGCTCTTCCAGCTGTGCCCTGCCATATTCTTGAACAAGAGACCCCAGGCAGAAATAAGTACAGCAGCTCCTGGCGGCTTCTTCCCTGCACTGTTTCTCCCCCAAACCAAACTCTCAGAAATTATTCCTTACTCAAAAACTTCCAGTGTCCCTCACTGCCAAGGCCAGAAAGAGACTGAATCTAGTGCCTCTGCCTAGGATTCAGAGCCTTCCAAAAGCTCCCTGGCTGACCTTTCCAACTTTCCCTTGCAATCCTGTTTAGCTGCCATCCTTTCTTGGTCACCAGACTTTTTCTAGTCTTGGTGCCTCCTCTCAGCTGTTCTCCAACCCTTCCAGGCTCAGAGCTCCTTTATCACATCTTGCCTCACTTTGAAAGTACAATTCCTATTTTATTTCCCCTCCAAGTCTCCTCAGATGTTTTCATGTTCAATTAGTTCTGGCCTCTCTCACCCAAAATGTACCCACATTCATTGCTTTTTATTGCCCTTTTAACTGGTGACAAAGAATGGAGCTGGAAAGAGTGCTATGCTAGAGTGAAGCCACTTGCATCCTTAGTTTTGACTCTATTCCTGCCTGGATCTTTCATTTTGGAGAAGTCATTGAGCTTCATTGAACACCTTCCTCATTGCCAAAATGAGGTAAGACTCTTCATGGTTTGACCCACACACTTTATTTTATTTTTTGGATGGGGGCTGGGAATAGAATCCAGTCTCATTTGGTCTACCACTGAACTACACTCCCAGAACCCACATTTTGACTCTAATGAGCCATTTCTTCAGCTTCTGAGGACAGGAATCAACATATCCCTATGTGGTCTCTGGTCACACATGATCTGGCCCCCAGTAGCTTCATGAATCTTTTCCTTCTGGCTCATTACCTTCCTTCAGCCACCAATCCTAGATTCCTACTTAGATCTTTAGATCATTGTCCTCTTTAGATGTCACTCCCTTTCTCTCTTTTTTTAATCTTCCAACTCCACTCTGTTCTCTATTCTCCTCCTTGCTCCTTCTTTGAATATACAGAACACAGGTGCAAGTTTAGCTCTTTGATGCTCCCAAATCTGACCCTGACCCCCTCCTCTCACTTATTAACCCTATCCATTGCCTGATTGATCACATCCAAACCTTTGTGCTAAATTCTTCCAGCCACTATCTGCCTTCACTCTGGTTCCATCTTTTACTGTTTCAACCAAATGCTCTCCACTATGATCTTACTTTAGTGAGGTTCTTTTTATTTTTCCTAGCAGTTCCATTGTCCTCTCTTTACAATATCTTTCCCCAAGACAAGCGTACCCATGCCCAGTCCTCAACCCAGATACACCTATCTGCTCACTTCTCACTTTGACCATTTATTACGCGAGGAACGTCTTTCTGGTCCCTCATCCTTCAATAGTCTAGCAGGCTGCAAAGCTACTCCTCCCAAAAGACCCCAGAGCACTGTTTGGTGCCGGCTAAGCGCGAGTCTCAGCAGAATTAATTTAAAAGGGCAGGAGCGAAATAAGGAGGCGGATCTCTAGAACCTCGAATGACTAGGCGAGGTCTCTCTTACCTCTTCTCCGTAGTCCTCTAGACCAAATTCCTTGCAGAGTTTGGGAACAGCAGCGATCCCTAGCGGGCAGCCGGGCCGCAGAGGGCACTCTGTAAGAAAGGAGGCCATGCCCGTCAGAGGACTCAGGTCAGATGGCGAGAACCCTCCAACCTCTGCCTGAAGCATAAAATCCTACTAAAAATGTCCAGATAACAAACCCAAGAGGGCTGTTCCTGCCCTCCTCAGCCCTCTTCGTATTGTCACACCGCTCACCTAGCTTGATTTGTCCCACAGTCTTTGGAACCGGTGCCATCTCTAGTCAACAGGAAGCCAAAAGTGAAAGTTAGTCTCGAATTTGATATCAATCCAAGGGCCGGGTAGGAGCGTGTGGGCGGACATCTTTGTTAAGGGCAGAAGCCCTTGATTACGGAGCGCGAGAGAGTCCAAGATGGTCTCCGCGGCTCCCGCGTAGGAGAGGGCTCTTGGTACGGGGCGGTGACCGAGCTACGACAGGCGTCGCGAGGTGCGGGGAAGCGGGGATCGTTACGTTTGTTTACAACTCGCTGCTCCATGGCCCAAGTGTCTCGCTCTAGTGGCGTTTTGCCCCCGCTGTGGGCGCGACCCGGGGGCACTGGGGAGAGGCAATGGGAGGGAAGGCGGTCAGGCCTTCTCCCCCGAGAGGGTCGTGGCCGGCAGGGGCCGCCGTTTGCCGGGAGCGTCCCCTGGCTGGACCTCTGGCCCAGCGGAGCTCCGGGAGAGCCGCCGCGGTGGCCCGCGTTAGCAAACGCGGGCGAGGAACAGGATACTGGCGAGGCGGACTGGAGGCGGGAGCCTGCAGCCGGCAGTCCGATCCTTCCCACGCTGCAGCGTCTCCGGCAGGTGCTGCTGCGGCTGCTCCGCGAGCGAGAGCAGCTCCTTCACGCCCGGGACTGCGCCCGGCACCTACAGGCCGTAGTGCGTCTCCTGAGGACCCAGAGCCCCAGCACGCCCACCCACGGTCCAGGGTCCTTGTCCCAGCTGTGCTGCGACTTGCAGCCACACCCCTCGCTAGAAGCCGTCGTGAGAATCCGCCACCAGAACCTGCTCGAGCCGCTACTTCTAACGCGGCCCATTGGATTAGCAGTCCAGCGCCTGGATGCTGTCATCGAGATGCAGCTTCGCGCTCTGGGCCGGGCTCCCGCAAGTCTAAGCCTGACGTCTCAACTCGCAGAGCTGCTGCTATCGCTTCCTGTCTACCACAGGCTGCAGGGAAAAGCCACGAGCCACATCCCAGGGGCAGCACGCCCTTTCCACCCGGCCCGTGTGCTTCGTCTCCTAACTGGGGAGCGGGGTTGCCGGGTGGCGAGTTGGCTGGATGAGGCATTCAGGGGACTATGCTTGCGGAACCAGCTCCGCAGGCGGTGTCAGGAGGAGCGGGAGCTGCTACCCGGGTTGCTAGGCCTAGTAGGGGGCGTGGCCGGTTCAGTCAGCAGTGGGCTGGGGCTTGAAGGAGCCGAAGCCCTTTGGAGCCAATATTGGACGCTGCTGTGGGCAGCCTGTGCACGGAGTCTGGACCTAAACCTGGGACCCTGGAGAGAACACAGGGCAGTGGTACAACAACTGAGCGAGGCACTGGTTCAGGGTGAGTGATTGGACCTGGGTAGGTATTCGGGAGGGCCACAGCGTTTACTTCTCCCCAGTCTGCTCACTCACTTACCAGCCTGATGACAGAAGCAGTCTATTTAGAATGAACATCCCCTGGGTTCAGAATGCAGCTTCTGGCCATTCAGGGCCAAGTTTTGCGTTTCTCCCCAGTCTTGAGTTTGGAGGACCCTTCTTTGAGTGGGGAGGGGCTGTGGAAAGGGAGACCTTGTTTTCAGGCTCCAGAGTCATTTCTCCCTCTAGCATCGCTGCCTCAAGAGTGTTTGAAGGAGCTGGCTTCTTTGTGCCACAACCTACTTCATCAGTCTCTTATCCGGAGCTGGGACCAAGGTGAGAAGAAAGAGTCATTGGGGTGAGACAAGACCCAGATTGCCCCTCCTGTATCAGACTCCACCCTCTCATCTTCAGGTTTCTGCCGGGCCTTGGCATCAGCAGCCCTTCAGGATCAGAGCAGCCCTGCCTCACACTCTCGTACTGCTGAACTGTTGCAGCAGCTTTTTGCTCCACTCTTAGACACCTTCCAAGAATGCAGATCAGGATTGATCCTCTGTCAGCCACCAGGTGAGTTGAGAGCCAGAAAAAACAACTGAAGATGCCCCTTTGCTCCTTCACTCTGTTCTGAAATCTGCCTCCTCCCAAAGGTGCTTCATGACCTGTATGATACCCTGCTTCTCTGCTTTCAGGTCCAGCACCTGTTGCCCTAGGGCTCTGTACCCTGCAGATCACCTTGCTCTGGTTATTGGGCAGAACTCAGCAGCACCTGGCAGCGTGGGCCCCAGATTCCTTCCTGCTCTTGATCCAGAAGCACTTACCTGTGAGTGGCTGGGAAGTGGGGAGGGTGACAACTGAGGCTGCACTAAGCCCTCACATCCTGTTTCCACACATAGCCTCTATTGCATGAGGCCGAAGCTTTATCCCATCTGACTTCAGAGGAAAACTTAACTGTGGAAGTGGAGCAGCAGCTAGGCCAGGAAATCCAGAAGCTGACTGCGCAGATGCAGGTGAGGAGAACAGGGAGGGATCCTTACAGTAGCGGTTTAAGACTGTTCTATGCCAACCAAGGTGGGAGGGCAGAGTGAAACATCTCAGTGACTTGTAATCCTTGAAGTCTCTAGCTTTATTTTATACTCATTAGGGTTTTTTTGTTTTCCCTTTAACTTTGTGTGTGTGTGTGTGTGTGTGTGTGCGTATGTGCGTGTGTGTGTGCGTATGTGTGTGTGTGTGTGCCTGTGTGTGTGTATGTGTGTGTATGTGTGTGTGTATGTGTGTGTGTGTGTGTGTGTGTGTGTGTGGTGCTGGGGACTGAACCTGGGGCCTCACACACCCTAGGCAAGCAGTCTACCACCAAGCTATATCCTCAGCCTCTTTAACTTCTTACAGTAGAAAATTTTAAACATACACAGATGTAAAGAGAAGGGTATAATATTTAAAGCCACCACCAAGGCTTTAAATATTATCAACTCATGGCCAATTGTGTTTCATTTATATACCCTTCCAATAATGTCAGACTCCCATTTGGTGATATTAATAGTTGTGGACAATCATTGCCTAAAGTCATTATTACATTAGCAGTGGCAAAAAGGTGATATTCCAATTCTATCATTCCTTTTTCCTTTATTAGCTGGATAGCTCCAATAAAGAGAAACCTACCTTCATTAATGATTGGATACCCTGAAGTAAATTTTGTAAAGAGAAATCAGGATAAATGATTGCCTTTTTTCCTACCAGTGTTCAATACAATGTTTCTTTCTCTAAAAAATGTTTCTCTTTAAAGGTATAATATATATTCTTATTAAAGTAAACATGCCCAGAGTGTAAAAAGAGAAATAGGTCAGGTAAGGTGGCTCACATCTATAATTCCAATATTTGGGATGCTGACACAGGGTGAGACCTTGTCTTAAAGTAAAAAATCAAAAAGGGTTGGGGGTATAGCTCAGTGTTAGAGTGCTTGCCTGTTAGGCACAAGACCCTGGATTCAGTCCCTAGCACCCCCCCTTCCACACACACACACACACACACACACACACACACACACACAAAGTGAAATACGTAAAACAGTATTTTGTTTTTTTCTTTCAGTACTGGGGATTAAACCCATGGCCTTCACACTGAGCCACACTCCCAGACCTTTTTATTTTATTTTTAAAATTAATTTTATTGTATATTTTAGATACACATAATGATCACATTCATCATGTAGATTAGTACCTGTACATGATATATCATAATCCTTTTTTTCCCCATTTTCCTACCCTTCATTCAACCCCTCTTCCCCTCATTTAAGGAAGCTTTGTTTCCATTTTTTCCTTCTTTTCTCATTTTTTTCCTTTTCCCTTCCTTCCTCTCCCTCCTCCCCTTTCCAGTTCCCCTTCTCACTCAAACATTTTTTTCCTACTTCACAACATCTGTTATACATTTTGGTTCTTATTTACACTTTCCATTTCTCACACCAGAGAAACAACATCCCAGCCCTTTTTTATTTTGAGGCAGAGTCTTACTAAGTTGCCCAAGCTAGGCTCAAACTCTGATCCTTTTGCCTCAGCTTTCCACAGTGCTGGGGTTATGAGTGTGAGCCACCACACCCAGCTCCTAGCTGAGTAATAGACTTCTAATGAAAAAAAGAGCACTTTATTTGCCCCTGGTTCCACTTTGGATTCCTGTTTTACAGTGGCAACTTTTGCATACTTGGCTGTTTTTCCTAAGATCGTCTATATTTATGAATAAAGCTATTAAACTTCTATTTTAATTTGGCCCCATTTTGCACATTATCTCTTCCTATTATGAATCATGTCTTTCTTTTTGTTTTTCTCTTCCTGTTCAGTTCTCTCCTCTTTGCCCTAAATAGGGACATGATTACAGAGTTCACGTTAACCCTCTGCCCCTTTCCTCTACATTTTGGCTTACCCTCAGTGTCTTGATGCTATGAACTCCCACAGTTTAGTTTTTCTGGCTACCAGGGTTCTACTCCAGCATCGGAATTTGCCTGCTGGGCATTTCTATCTCAAGCATGCCCAAGAGCAGGCTTCTCATGAATAGGGCAGACAGTAGTGGGTGCCCTCAGGAAGGAAGACCAGCATGGACATGGGCTGTAAATGGAAGGTTCCATGTGGACCTATGGCTCAAGTTGGTGGCTGGGCAGCTTGAGCGCAACAGCGGTGGTTAGTGGAGGTTAGCAGTTCATAGATCCTTGGAGGCAGAAGAGAGATGGCCTGACCAGAGCAGACTGTGTGTGCCAGGAAGATGTGCGAGCTGCAGTAGTAAATGAGTTAGCATCAAACGGGACAGTATTGAACTCCAGCCCAGAGAATGGAGGCTTTGTCTAATGAGTGATGAGGAGCCAGTATAGTATCAGAAGAGGCACAGTGAAGATGGTGATAGAAGTTTGACCTAGCTATAGGGGCATTTTAGAAAGTAGGAAGATGTGGGATGAGAAGGATTCAGCTTTCAGTAGTTGAGAACAGAGCAAAAGGGATAGGGACGGTGTGCTCCCTGTGCAGACCAAACATTGCAAAGCACTCCACAAGCCTTGCTCCTCTGGCCGGTGATTGTACTTTTGGGTGTCTGCTCTGGCTGCCCCAGCACATACAACCCTGGGATGAGAAAGAGGAAACAGGTGTTGTGTGTTTTCTTCCCAGCTTGCCTCTACATCTCAGAATGTGTGGGACAGTCTCACACTGTATACTCTGTATACACTGTATACCAAATCCAAAGATAAAAGAGATAGAAGAGCAAAAGGGTAATTTCCTTAATATATAAGGAAAGAGAAGGAGGTTTGCTGACATAAGAAAACAAGAGTTAGATAGGTTGTTGTCAGATGTGCCAGGAGCCGCATGGGCTCTGTCCCATACCTGGTCTCTCAGGCCTTCTCCCTGTCTGTCTGTCTCTCTTTCTTCTTCTTCCTTCTTTCTTCCTTCTTCTTCTTTTTCTTCTTCTTCTTCTTCTTCTTCTTCTTCTTCTTCTTCTTCTTCTTCTTCTTCTTCTTCTTCTTCTCTTCTTCTTCTTCCTCCTCCTCCTCCTCTTCCTCCTCCTCCTCTTTCTCTTCTTCTTCCCCTTCCCACCCTCCCCCTCCCCCCTCCTCCATCTCCCTCTCCCCTCTCTCTCCCCTTCCCCCTCCCTCTCCCCTTCATGCCCTCTCTCCCTTCCAGGGATTGAACCCAGGGACTTCACACTGAGTTACATCCCAGCCTATTTGTTTATTTAGAGACAAGTTCTAAGTTGCTAAATTGCCTAGACTGATCTCCATCTTGCAGTCTTCCTGCCTCAGCCTCTCAGAGTGATAGGATTATAGGCATGTGCCAACATGTCTGGTTTCTCTCTCTCTCTCTCTCTCTCTATCTCTCTCTCTCTCTCTCTCCCTCCCTCCCTTCCTCCCTCCCTCCTCCCCTCCCCATCTGGCATTCACATTTTCTTTAAAGATCTGCCACCATATACCATTTTTGGGGGTTCCTCTCCTCCAAGATGGGTTATACAGCAGAAATCTTCTTTACTGCTGTCTTCTCTTTCCCCAAAACACCTACTAAACAACTCCCCCTCCACAACAAAATAACCTAGCCTATAGGCCTTTCCTGGTTTTATGAATTATGTTGCTATGGAGAAATGTTAGTAGGCTGTCAAGAATATTTAATTTAAGGACATTCCAAAGGTTGCTGAATCCTAGAATATTGTAATAGTCAATACATCTGATCTACATACAGTTCCTGCCTTCTTTTTGTATATAACCAAAAAATTGTTATAATTGCCTCTTTTTCCCTCAGCCTCTGCAAATTATCCCTCTGTTGGTCATGTGTTTTTGCACACAAGTGTACTTTTACACTTTGAGGGGGTGGTAGTCTCTTTTTTCTCTAAGGTTATTATAGAATAAAAATGAACTTTGAAGAGTTTTCATCCACTCAGTCCAACTGAGGAGAGCAGGATAATCCTAGGACAATCATTTCTACTGTAATTTAGGTCTAGACCAATTGGAAAATGCAGTTAAAGCTATGGTATTTCACCTCAGAAAATTCTCAGACCTACACAATTACACATTCAATTTTGGGGCTTTATGAACACCAAGGTAAAAACCTCAGGTTTACAGCAGCATCATACTTTGGAAAACTCCTAACAAATAGGCCCCTTTTACTTTCTCTCTGTCCCCACAGCTCCTGCCTGAAGAGTCACTAAATCTTTTTTTCCAAGGATGTCATAAACAAGCCACACAGGGCTTCAAGCTTTACATGCCACAGGGTCGGTACTGGAGGCTTCATCTCTGTCCTGGTAACTTTTCATCCTAGATTCTCCTTACAGGGTTCCCAGGGGGTAACAGTGTCCCAGTCCTTCCAAATCCTGGCTCCACATCTCTGCCTCCATTCTTGTCTTTACCTTCTGTGCTCTCTCCTCCTGAGACCTTAGCCTCTTCTCCTAAACATTCCACTTAGGGACCCATTGGATCTTCACAGCCTCATACTGTTTCCTTTTTCTTCTCTCACTCCAGAACTTCCCCGAGTTCCTAGTGAGTATGCTAGGCTGGTGGTCCGCACTGTACTGGAGCCTGTGTTGCAAGGAGTGCAGGATCTGCCACTCCAAGCCCAGGCCCTCGCCCTCAGTCAGGCGCTGACAGCCATCCTGGGTGCCTGGCTCAACCACATCCTTACCCAAAGGATCCGGTTCAGGTGGGGAAAAAAGGCAGCAGTGATGGGGGATGAATGGAACTGGGGAGAAAGAGGGGGATAGGCAGTGGAGGAGCCCTTTGGAGAGGCAGGAGGAATTGAGTGGCCACATTGCACTGGATATTCAGCCTGCAGGGGGCGCTGCAGCTCAGACAAGACTTTGGAGTGGTCAGGGAGTTGCTGGAAGAAGAGCAGTGGGACCTGTCCCCCGAGCTTCGCCAGACTCTACTCATGCTCAGCATCTTCCAGCAGCTAGATGGGGCCTTGCTGTGTCTACTGCAGCAGCCCCTGCCCAAGACTCGAGTCCACAGGAAGTCCTCTTGTTGTTGTGAGTCATTTTCTTTACCCAACCCAGTGCCCCCCCTTCCCAATTGTTTCTAGCGACCCACACCCTACCTACCTTTGATCTAGTTTTAACATCTCACTATTAGCCACTTGCCTGTCACTCCATTCCACTCCCCTGCTTTACCAGGTGTTTGTAATGAGGTCCAGACCACAGGATTGGCCAGCAGCAGCCTCAACAGCCTGGAAAACTTGGAGTCCTGTCTACAGCCTGGAGTGCCCTCAGCCCAGACAATCCAGTTTCAAAGCACCCTGGGGGTTGGGAGACCTAGCCTTGAGGCTTACCTGGTAGGAAATCAGCAGGCCTGGCTTGCTCTTAGGCAACACCAGCGCTCCCGTTGGTACCTGCCTTTTCTTTCCTGCCTGGGGACAAGTCCTGAATCTTAAGGGGCCTAAGACAACGAGCTCCTTGTCTCTGACTGAAAAACCATGGACATTTGGAACTGTAATTTCAAGAAGTCTAGGCCCGAGAGCTTAGAAAAAAGTACACATAAACTACATAGAACCTGGAATTAGCAGCTAAAAGTCCAAAGCCACTCTAGGGCCTCTAATCCACAGTGAAGAGCAAAATCACTGCTTGCAATCTGGAGGTCAGCAGCCTTGTAAGGCTCAGGCCTAGTTCCCTCTTCTGAAGAAATCTCAGGGCTAAAGGGTTAGAGCTCAGGAGAAGAGGAAAAACCATAGACAACAAGTTAGATGGTACTTCCTCACAAATCCCAGGAACCAGGCTAAAAACAGTTAACTCTTGGAGAACCACAGAGGGAATAAGCATGTGGATCACTCCCAAGGAGTGTGTTATCCTGTGTTTCCTTCCCATGACTATTTTCAGCCATCTAAGAATATTGGGCTGTGGGACTTTCAGTTTAAGCTCTGATTATTCGGTTACCTGAATGGAATTTACCTCCTAGCTGGCAGATAATCACTGCTATGGCAGTGTCATCTCCTTTGAAAGAGACAATTTAAATTGGCATTAACCTAGATGTGGCACAACAAAATACCGAAAGAGAAAGGCTGCAGCCGCAGAAGACAGAGGTGTTTTTGATGCAAATGCGTTTTGCACTATTGCTTTCACAGTAGTACAAGTGGACCTAACCATAGTTAGTATTATGGGACCTGGCATACCCTGTAACAAATCACCTTCTCCGCTCGGGCTGCGGAGCCGGGGCGTCAGTTTGGAGACAGACAGCTGGGAGTGTCTACCCTAGAGAAGCAGAGGGCGGCAGAAGGCGCAGGTCAATCTTCCGCACCCGTATCGCAGCAACACCTTACGCTGCCGGAGTCCTTCCGGGGCGGAGGTCACCATGGCGGCGGCCATGGCTCGGCTCGGTCTGCGGTCAGTCAAGCAAGTTCGGGTTCAGTTTTGCCCTTTCGAGAAGAACGTGGAGTCCGCGAGGTACCGGAGAGGGTGGGGAAGGGCTCCGCCTTACACCTCCCTCAGCCCAAGCGCTCACACCGCCCCCCTACCCCGTAGGACCTTCCTCCAGGCGGTGAGCAGTGAGAAGGTTCGCTCCACCAATCTCAACTGCGCGGTGACTGTGGACGTGAGGCACGACGGCTCCGAGCCCTGCGTGGACGTGCTGTTCGGTGGGCTTGGGTGGGGAGACGGGCAGGAGGGGCGGCAGGCTCCGCAGCTGCGCCGTGCCTCGGGTGTCTGACTCCTATGGTTGCCTCTTCCCAGGAGACGGGCATCGCCTGATTATGCGAAGCGCCCACCTCACAGCTCAGGAAATGTTCGTTGCCTTCGCCTCCCACGTCCAGGCCAGAAGCGCTGCAGAGAGCGGGGAGAAGCCGGGACCTGGTACTGGGCGCTGACAGCGAGGAAGAGACCAACAGACTGATTTTGACCTAGGACTAGGAAACTTATCTGAGAAGACGTTGATTTAATCATTCAAGTAATTATCGGAGGGCTACGGAGAGGCTAGGGACCGGGTCTGGAGAGCTTCACCACTTCTGGGGCAAGATGGGGTGTGAGGGGTCTGGACAAGCTGAGGCATTTTTCACTTTCTTATCACTTACTGCCCAACACTTGAATTTGGCTTTTTCCACCACTCAACGTACCTTTTAATTTTTTTTTTAAACAAACTAGTACAGTTTTCTCGGTTCTCATCTTCCTTAGTAGTTTTTGCCACTGTTAATTCACCCCCTTATGAAAGCTCTCTTCCTCTTGGATCTTTCTCTTTTCCTAACTATAAAGGCATATTATCTTCATCCTTTTTATTCTGTTTATCTCTGGAACATCCTATCCTCTGTGTCATAAACCTTGCATTTCTGTGTGGTTCTTCTCAACTTGTGTGCTATAGTAAGTTTACCTACTGTCAACTTCCCCAAATGCCACCAACATGCTTTGTGTAAAATAAAATTGATAATCATACATGTATATATGTTTGCCTCATCTTCCTGCCTTCCCCATGCTTTTTAGATAGGTTATTCTGGCCTCTTTCTTTGCCTGCATATTTCATCTGTGAGTTCAAAATAGTCTGTAATTTTTAAAATCTCTTAAAAATGATCTCTCCGGGGCTGGGGATTTAGCTCAGTGGCTTAAGCGCCTGCCTCTCAAGCAAAAAGTCATGAGTTCAATCCCCGGTACCAAAAAAACAAAACAACAGAAAAAAAATGATCTCTCCATTCCCACTCATTATCTTGTATCACTGTTGCACTCTCATGTCTGGTCTTCCTTTTTCTTAATCATTTTTGCTACATAATTTTATTTTTCCAAAGCACATGACTGTGGTTACCTGAAACAGTGCCTGAAGTGAGTTTGTTTTATTGGCCTTGTTTTTTTTTTTTTTGTTGTTGTTGTTGTTTGTTTTGTACTTTTGGTCTTTTTTGAGACAGGGTTTCATAATGCAGTTCAGGCTGGCTTTGAACTCACTATGTAGCTCAGGCTGGGCTCGAACTAGCAGCAATCCTGTCAGCCTTCTGAGTGCTGGGATACAGGTGTGCACCACCATGCCTGGCTTGAAGTAGTTTTTCATTAACAACTAGAGTGAATCATGAAACAAATTTAGGGAATTAAATCAACCTTCAAAAAGTAAAATAGTAAAAAGTTTCAGAGTGCATGTCACATGTACTGAGAAGTATTCTTTCTGGAAACCGTATAATTGTGCTGTGTGTTTGCATGTATTGGATTATTTCTTACTGTGGATTATAGCAAAAACAAACAAAAAGAGCTAAAATCCCCTGCCATAGAGAATTTCAGAATGCCCAGCTAGGCAAGCAAAGATCTTTTAGACACTGGCTGTTACTGATTTTGCCAAATACATTTCCTATGACCCTCCAATACCATTACCCCTCCCTGCCTAAAAGTGTTCAAAGCATGTCTCCCTGTACCCCACCTACCTTTAAAAAACTACTAGGCGGCAGTATAGTGCAATAAAACCAGCCAGAGTGCCTAGGGTTGAAATTGCAGTTGCACCCTTAAGTAGCTGTGTGATTTTGGGCAATTTAATTTTGTCAGTGCCCATTTCCTCATTTGCAGGTAAGGATAATAGTACAGTTGGCCCTCTATCCATAGTTCCAAGTCCTTGGATTCAGTGATCATCAGATTGCAAATATTCAAGAAAAACATACACAGCTTTTTTTCTTGTCATTTTCCCCTAAACAATACAGTATAACATTTACATGAAATTAGGCATAAGTGATTTAGAGATAACAAACTGTGGGAGGATGTATGTAGGTTATATGCAAATACAATGAATTTTTATGCAAGGATTTGCGAATGGGCCATGTGAGGGATTTCTAGAGGTTCTGTAACCAATCTTCCATGGATATTGTACAATAACAGTGCCTATCTGATAGCATTGAGAGGATCAAATGAGTTAACCATAAAGTGCCTACAGCGGTGCTAGAAATGTTATGTGATTATTCAAGGAGGATTATTCTACAGTGAAAATAACACTGACAACCTGCATTTGGTTCCTCTGCTGTTATCTTACACCATTCTGGTATTTTTTTTTTTTCCGGTTTTTTTTGAGACAGGGTCTTGCTAAATAGTGCAGGCTGGCCTTGAGCTCACTATGTAGCCAGGTTAGCCTCAAACTCATGGCAGTCTTCTTGTTTCAGCCTCCTGAGTGCTGGGATTACAGGTGTGCACCACCTTACCTGGCCCCTTGCACCATTCTGTGCCACTCTTCATCTGTAAAAATGAGAATGGTTCAACATAGAGTGAATGCTGGTACCAAGTTTATAGATCATGATCTTGGAGGGGGATGTTTTTGAGCTGGACTTGCTGTGTACTCCAGGCTGACCTTTGAACTCTTGATCCTCCTGTCTCACCTTCTGGAGTTTGAGATCATAGGTGTACACAGCACTAAGCCCTAGATGAACTTGAAGTTGGTGGTTTTCTGTGTCTCAGCATCTTGCATAGTATAATACAGGTACAATGAACATCTGAATTTTCAGATATTTATTGTTGACTTTACTGCTTGTGCCTGTGACTAGTCTGGGTAACTCAACAGGTATGTAGCAAGTACATAGGTATGTGAACCAAGTACAACAGTAACAAGAAACTAACAGGGTTTGCTCAGGTGACTGTTCAATGAGTAAGAAGTGCATCAGTGGAGAGTAGAGTCAGAAGTCAAATTATAGTGAATATAAATGGGCATATTGCATTAGTGTTATGATGAAAAAAAAAACACAATGCCCCATGTACATGTACTAACTTCTTACAAAGAATGTAACCATTTGGAGAAGAATCTCACTATAGTTTAGGCTAGCCTTAAACTTACTACATAGCCCAGGCTGGCCTTTGAACTCACAGAAATTCTCCTGCCTCAGCCTTGTGAGTGCTAGGATTGCAGGAATGTGCCATCATACCTGACTAACTTGTGACTGTAAACAAAAATTGAAAAAACACAAAAAGTAACTTTTTTAAAAGCTAAAATAATATGATTGTGGGTAGGTGTGACAATAGCTAGAGGGACAGTAAGGATATAGAACAGGCTGAGTGGACACAGTGGCATACACCTGCAGTCCCAGCACTTAGGAGGCTGAGGCTGGAGGATTGCCTCAAGTTTGAGGCCTGCCAGGGCTGCACAAGACCTTGTCTCAGCAACAAAAAAACACAACAAACAGGCTGAAGATGTAGCTTAGTGGCAGAGCATGTGCTTACTGCCCGTGCAAGGCATGGAACTCAACCCTCAGCATACGCACTCGCCACGCACACAGTACAGACAGAATAAGGTTTTTGTTTTGTTTAGCATGGGATGGACTTCTTTATGAAAATACTGCCCTCCCCTCCATACTAGGGATCAAATCCAAGGCTGTGCAGAGGTACATCCCAGCCCTTTTTGATTCTTTTATTTTGAGATGGGATCTCACTTAAGTTGTTCAGACTTGGCTTGAATTTGCAGTCCTGCTTCAGCCTCCCAAAGTACTGGGAAAGTAGCTTCCACGTTGCACTGTAGGTGAGAAAGTAACTAGAATCTAAATTGCCACATGTTAACTACCATCAAATATAATGTTGGAAGTTTCTAAATCAATCTGAGGTACATGTACTATCGCTCTACATCTTTGTTGATCTAAGCTATTGTTTACCTAAGCTTCTCTTGTTTCTTAGGGCTGTAGGGTTAAACACCTTTTACTAAGTACAAGCACAGTCATTATGGGCCAAAGCTCTTTATCAAACTTGCAGCCTGTGGGCCATCTACCCTTTTTAAATGTTATAATAAAAATAAGTAAAAGGGAAGCTTTGTAGCTTACATTATATATTCTCTATGTGGCCCAAAGAATTCTGGGTTCACTCAGTATAGCCTAGGCAAGCCAAAGAGTCAGAGATTTGTAGGCTGAAGGGTTCGGGTTGTAGCTTGATGGTACAGTGCTTGGCTAGCATGCACCAGGCATTGGGCTGCAGTACAGCACTAAAACAAAACAAAAAAAAAAAAAAAAAAAAAAAAAAAAAAAAAAAAAAAAAAAAAAACACCATGTCTTTCAGAATCAAGTGATTCCTGGCCAAGAAGCAAAAGCAGAATCATCCCATTCCTCAGTGGATTTGGATGACAAGACTGGTAATAAAATCAGGTACAACTCCCAAGAGGAAACACTGGAGGAGGGTCAAGCTGGGACTAAGGAATTACACATGAGCTGCAACATATTTACTCTCTAGAAGGTCACAAGATGATATCTTCTTTATCATGGTCAGGATTACATCACCATGTCAAGCTTAACAAATACCACTGGCAGGACATTTGAAGATGGTTAATCAAGAATCTTGTTCGTCTTCTGTGATCAGCATGAGTGAGTCAACAATAAATGTCTGAAGCCTTAAAAATCACACACAAGATTGTGCGAAGTGGCACACGCCTGCAATTCCAGCACTGGGGAAGCTGAGGCAGGAAGATTGTGAGATGAAGGCCAGCTTGGGCTACATAGTTCAAAGCTAGCCTCAACTACACAGCGGTATACTGTCTAAAAAAAGGCTGACGGGAAAAGGAAAAAAAGTTGAGTGTACATAAGACTTGTCTGAAGTCACAGGATGGCTTAAAGATAGCTAAAACCAGACCTCAGACCTCCCCTTCGATCATCTCTCTGCCCCACGAGGAAAAAGACGCAAGGTGAGCAAAGTGATCCAGCTTGGTTCAGATACACCTGCGTTCAAAGCCAGTCACTTCCCGGCTGTGGGTCTGGGCGATGGTACTTGTACTGTACCTTCTAAGGCTATGGTTTTCCTCCTCCTAACTGAGGCAGGGATAGCGCCTCGTGCTAGCATATAACTGTAAGGACGCCAATGAAGAGCAGAGGCAGAATGCACTTGCCTCGGGTCCCACGCGGTGACCAGCTCTCCACCCAGAGGGCGACAGCGTTTCCGGCCTGGGGGGCTTGGCCTGACGTGGCGGGGCGGGACTTCCGGCGGGAGGTGTCCTTAGAGCGGGCGCGGGCGTGCGGGCAGTGCTGACAGCTCGGTGATTACTGCGGCTCAGACGCGAGCCGGAGAGTCAAGGCAGGACTGGGGTTCCACTGTCGCCTGTATACTCCCGCGACGCTGACACGGGGACCAGGATGGCTCGAGGCGAGCGACGGCGACGCGCTGGGCCGGGAGAAGGAGCGCGGACAATGGAAAGGGCGCCTCGGAGCGGCCCCGGGCGACGCGATGGCCGGGGCGGCGGGGCCCGTGGTGCGGCCGGAGGAGCGGCTCTGGCGGTCGTGGTGCTGTCTCTGGCCCTGGGCCTGTCGGGGCGCTGGGCGCTGGCTTGGTACCGTGCTTGGCGGGCGGTCACGCTGCACTCTGCGCCTCCAGCGCTGCCCCCGGACTCCTCCAGCCCCGCGGTAGCCCCGGACCTCTTCTGGGGCACCTATCGCCCTCACGTCTACTTCGGCATGAAGACTCGCAGCCCGAAGCCCCTCCTCACCGGTAACCGGGCCCCGGGGCGGGCAAGCAGGCGAACTGTGAGCCTGGGCGCCCCGGCTTCCTGCCAGAGCAAGAGCGGGGAGGCGTGGATCTGGAAATGTACGGAGAGGGAGGACCCCGAAGTTCTTGGCGACCCGAGGGACAGGTCCCCTGCGCTCTTTGACTTACGTGGCCATTCTACCTCCAGGACTGATGTGGGCGCAACAGGGGGCTACCCCAGGGACCCCTAAGCTCAGGCACACGTGTGAGCAGGGGGACGGCGTGGGTCCCTATGGCTGGGAGTTCCATGACGGCCTCTCCTTCGGGCGGCAACACATCCAGGATGGGGCTTTACGGCTCACCACTGAGTTCGCCAAGAGGCCCGGGGGTCAGCACGGAGGGGACTGGAGCTGGAGAGTGACTGTAGCGTCTCAGGTCAGGGCTCAGGATACCCCTTTCTCAGCCCAGACGCCCTCCATCCTTCCCTTGCTGGCAGCAAATGTAGAATGAAGTGGGGATTAACAGTAGGGGAAACAAAGCTGGCAGCCTCCTTTGAATCCTGCCTTAAATACTTGTCTGTATGACCAACTCTTTACTACCTCTAAGCCTTGATTTCGTTTGTAAAGTGAGATAATAGCACCTAACTCATAGGAACGAGAATTAAATGAAGTAATCTGTATAGCATTCTCAGTGTAGGAGGTAGCACAAAAATACACTATGATTTCCCAGAGAGAACCTTATGCAGACCTCTTTTGTGCATTCTGTTGGGTGGACCTGCTGAGCACTGCCAGATGTATGTTTACCAATTTACTCCTGCCCGGGGATTCCTTTCGCTCAGTAAGGCTGATTCTCAAGAGAATACCGACTAATGCTGGTTTTTTTTTTTTTTTTTCCTCTTATTTTCCTCTATCATCCTTTGTCACCTAGGCCTCAAGTACTTCTGCCCTGCCTTTAGTCTCCCTGTTCTTCTATGTGGTGACAGATGGCCAGGAAGTCCTACTACCAGAGGTTGGAGCTCAGGGGCAGTTGAAGTTTATCAGTGGGCACACCAGTGAACTTGGTGACTTTCGCTTTACACTTCTGCCACCCACCAGCCCAGGGAACACTGCCCCCAAGTATGGCAGGTAAGTTGGGAAACAGCTGGTGACAGGAATGTTACAGGATACCAAGTGATAGGAATGGTGTGATCCCTCGCACTACCTTTGTACTAGTTATTTCCAGGCTCATCAGTCTCCCTGTTTCCTGCATTGGGACCTCCCATCCTGATTCTCAATCATATTTCCCTTTGTAGCCCCCTTGCCCTGAATATTTCCTATTTGTCTTCTTGCCTTCAAGCTACAATGTCCTCTGGTCCTCCAACCCTGGACTGCCCCTGCTAACAGAGATGGTGAAGAGCTGCCTCAATAGCTGGTTTCAGCACCGGCCCCCAGGGGCCTCCTCTGATCGATACCTCGGCTTGCCAGGATCTCTGAAATGGGAAGACAGAGGTCCAAGCAGGCAAGGGCAGTTCTTGATACAGCAGGTGACCCTGAAGGTCCCCTTTTCTGTGGAGTTCGTGTTTGAATCTGGCAGTGCCCAGGCAGGAGGAAACCAAGCCCTTGGGCAGCTGGCAGGCAGTCTACTGACCCAGGCCCTGGAGAGCCATACTGCAGCCTTTCAGGAGCGCTTTGAGAAGATCTTCCAGCTAAAGAAGAAGGGTCTGAGCCCTGGGGAGCAGGCATTGGGTCAGGTTGCTTTAAGTGACCTCCTAGGTGGGATTGGCTACTTCTATGGCCAGGGCCTGGTATTGCCAGATATGGGGGCCGAAGGATCTGAGCAGAAGGTTGACCCAGCCCTCTTTCCACCTGTCCCTCTTTTCTCAGGGGTGCCCTCCCGATCATTCTTCCCACGAGGCTTCCTTTGGGATGAGGGCTTCCACCAGTTAGTAGTCCAGCGATGGGAACCCCGCCTCACTCGGGAGGCCCTCGGCCACTGGCTGGGGCTACTCAATGCTGATGGCTGGATTGGGCGGGAACAAGTACTGGGGGATGAGGCCCGAGCACGGGTACCCCCAGAATTTTTGGTGCAACGGGTAGCACATGCCAACCCTCCAACCCTGCTGTTGCCCGTGGCCCACATGCTAGAAGATGGTGACCCAGCCAACTTGGACTTCCTCCGCAGGGCATTTCCCCGCCTGCATGCCTGGTTCTCTTGGCTCCATCAGAGCCAGGCAGGGCCAGTGCCACTCTCTTACCGTTGGCGGGGCCGGGATGCAGCCTTGCCCACCCTACTGAACCCCAAGACTCTGCCCTCAGGGCTAGATGACTACCCCCGGGCTTCACACCCTTCAACAACTGAGAGGCACCTGGATCTTCGATGCTGGGTGGCCCTGGGTGCCCGTGTGCTGTTGCGACTTGCACAGCAGCTAGGGGAGGCTGAGGCAGCTGCTGAGCTGGGCTCCCTGGCTGCTTCACTGGAGGCAGAGGAGGACTTGGATGAACTACACTGGTCTCCAGAGTTAGGGGTCTTTGCCGACTTTGGGAACCACACAAAAGCAGTACAGCTGAAACCTAGGCCCCCTCAGGGACTGGTTCGTGTAGTGGGCCGGCCCCCACCTCGCTTACAATATGTGGATGCCTTGGGTTATGTCACTCTTTTCCCCTTGCTGCTACGGCTGCTGGACCCCAATTCACCCCGCCTTGGACCCCTGCTGGATGTTCTTGCTGATAGCCGCCACCTCTGGAGCCCCTTTGGTTTGCGCTCCCTTGCAGCCTCCAGCCCTTTTTATGGCCAGCGCAATTCTGAGCATGATCCTCCCTACTGGCGGGGTGCTGTGTGGCTCAATATCAACTACCTGGCGTTGGGAGCGCTCCACCACTATGGGCATCTACAGGGTCCCCACCAGGCCCAGGCTATCAAGCTGCACAGTGAGCTCCGTGCCAATGTGGTGGGCAATGTGTGGCGGCAGTTCCGGGCTACTGGGTTCTTGTGGGAACAGTACAGTGACCGGGATGGGCGGGGCATGGGCTGCCGCCCTTTCCATGGCTGGACCAGCCTTGTCTTACTGATAATGGCTGAAGACTACTGAGAGGGATGATGGGAAGCAAGCCAGGCCACTCATGCCATTGAATCAGGAGGGACAAAGTCTCTGGCTTCTGCCTCCAGCTCTTCAGATTCCAGTAATTCAAACCTTTCTCAGCTCATCTCAGGTGTCTCCCATCATCCCACTTACCCCCTAGGATGAATGTGAACTCAAGAGTCTATTTTTCTAAATAAACTGTGAAAAAAATATACCAACATATTGCTTTTGTTAGCTTTGCTTCACCAAGTGGTCTTAGTCTGAGCTTTAAGGCTTCCTGCTATCTTCAGGGAAGGTGAGATAAACAGCCATTATCCGTCCCTTTCAAACCCAGTCAGACTGAGTTCTAGTCCACCCAAATCCACAAGCAGCTGGTTCACATCTCTTTAATGAGATCAAGGCTCTTGTGTATGTTTTGGGAGTGGGTAAAGCTAGCACAGTCCCCCAGTATCATCCTTCTCTTCAGGGCTGTAGCCTTTTCAGGCAAATTCTAGAGGGCTGGGAGGGACTGAGGGGGAGTTAAGTTGGGACCACAGCTGTTTCTGGTGGGCAAGTGACCCACCCATCCTCCCATCACCACTTATGGGATGTCCCCTTCACTGGAATCCAGTCCCACAGGAGAGACCTGAGGCATGGGCTCTGGAGGCAGTGTACAAGGAGAGCAGTCCTCCACCTGTGGTGGTGTAGCACTAGCTCTCACCTCTTTGACTGGCTCACCTTTGCTGGAGTCAGGACAAGGACAGAGCTCAATACCCGAGTCACCAGTCAGGCGACGATAGCGACAAGAAGGGGGTGTGTGGGTCGGGCTCACCCCTGCCCCAGGCTCACCCTCCTGACGAGGGGGGGCACTCTGGTGGGAAGAAACACCTTCCACATTTGTCCCCTCGAAGTGGGCAGGGCAGCTGGATGCAGAGGAACAGCAGGTACATTCACTGGAAGCAGTCAAGGGGTGGCCTGGGGCCATAGTATATGGAGGTGGTGGTGTGCCTGGGCGGTGAACCACATCCTCATAGGCTGGGGGTTTGAAGGCGCTGAGAAGGCCTGCAGGGGAGAGAATAGCATGGGTGGTTGAAGACAACTAGGGATGGGGTGGGGGTGATCTCATATTAAGGAAAAGGGTGCTTTGAAATGTCTGCAAAAGGAAACAGGATGATTCGGGGTGCTGGTTTGGGAGGGGGTGCTGGTTTCGGAGGGGCCACTGGTAGTGAGTCCAGAGCCTCAAGTCACTCACGAAGGTCCAGCAGTGAGCCGGTAGGGACAGGGCCAGCCCCGTGGCATGCCCCATGGTAGGCCAACAAGTTGATCTCACGCTGTCGCTGCTGTTGTTGCAGTCGAAGTTTAGCTCGCCGGTGGCGGAAGGCGCAACAGCAACTAAAGAGGATGAGGACAGTCCAGAGGAGCCAGAACCCTGCAGGAGGCAAGACGGTATGTCTCAGATACCTCCCATGCATAGAAGAGTCCCTGCAGTTCCAAGGGAAGGTAGGCAGAAGGACCTGAAAACAGTCCTAGAGACTCACACCAGAGCTCATAGTAGTATGTGCAGCAGCCAGTCTCCCCGCAGCAGTGACCACTTTCACAGAGGTAAGGCTGGTTGTTCACTCCTGGGCACAGCTCTCGAAGCTGGGGGTAAGGAGGCACTAAGAACAGGGCAGATTCTGGCCCAAGGCACTGTCTGCCCCCACCTACTGCATGCATATACACAATCCCACCCCTTAGAAAGATGAAGAGAGTGGGAAATGCTGAGAGGATTGTTCAAATATCTGAAGGGCTGTCAGTATGGAAGAGGATTTGGAATAGCAAGAGATCTGTCTAGAAAACAAACACGGAGTGCGAACATATTTTAGCTCTGCATTTCTGAGACATCTCTCACAATCCTGGCCCCTCTATGGTTTTTTCTGTTAATGGAATGTTTTGGCAAAGGCTGAGGGCAGATAACTATCTCAACGTGTCAGACAATGGGCACGGATTTAAGGCCATTTCCACAGCTAACGTGCTTTCAACTCCCACCCCCAACCATATGCTACTCCCACCCATAAACTAGATGTTTCCACCCTTGGGTCTCAGGGTCCCTAGGGTAGAGGGGCAGTGTGAGACCCACAGCAGTGCTCCCAACCAGATGGGATTGGTGTGGATGAAAAAGGATGGGATTCTGGGCACGACTCCGGGTTCCGGCTCCTCTCCAAATTCCAGCTCCCTCAAGAGAAGAGGCTGCCAGACTCTTGTGACAATAGGCACATAGGAAAAACATCACAAATAACTGCTGCAAGCCAGAGGGAGCTTCCCTGGGGCCTCACTATGACTCTGGTCACTGGAGAATCACTTACTGCAAGCTTCCACTGCAGCCATGGGATGCAGTCTGAGGCTGCAGGTAAAGTCAACTGCGTCTATGTTACAAAGTTTAGACAAAGAGTAGAAGGGACAAGTTTAGGAACTCCACAGTATCTTTGGCTTCCTAAGTTCCTCCCTGTACCTCCCCTATTCCCTCAAAAGGAAAGGACAGGAGAGGGGAAAGCAATGGCTGTCGTGATAGGCTTTTGGAGCTGTTGGGATACCTGCTGTTGCGGCGCCCGAAGTGCCCCCCAGGCCTCCTCGCTGTGGTTCCCGCTGCTGGCCCGAGCCATGCCTTCACCTACAGCCCCCTGAAGACCACAGCCTCCTCTACCGCCAGCTGCCCCGCCCCTGCCACCTCTGCCGCTACCGCCATGGTCCCAGCCCGGCCCATCTTCGCAGCAGCCACCATCACTCCGCGACCAGAGCTTCCACCCGGGAGAGCTCCTCCAACTAGAGCCCAGGTTGCTCTTTCCTACCAATCAGCACCTCCTTCTGACAAAAAGACCAATAGGAGCCGCCCAGAGGTTTCTCCTCGTGACCAACCCGCATCAGCGCCTCTGCCGCTCTCCCAGACAACAAGAGCTTGTACAGACAAAGACTGGGGAAACGTTCCACCCGGGCCGTGACTGACAGCAACAATAGCCAATATGAACAACAGAATAGGTTTTGACTTATCAACCAATAAATGGCCGCTCAGAAAAGCAAACTCCCGCTCATTGGCTTGAGGTACATTTTCGGGATGACGCCAAATGCCCGACAGTGGCAGGTAATCCGCCTGGAAGAGGTTATGTTCGTATAGTCCGCCCAAGTTCCGGGTGCAGATCCGCTGAGCTCCTCGAGGTCGTTTTCAAGCCTCCAGCAGTGCAACATGTGTGTAATGAGAGATTGATCTGCCCATATCCCAGTACAAGCTGAGGCACTGAATGGAATTTAATAGGGGAGGGAAGACATCAAAATGTGGATGAGAGAGCAGAGTCTAGGTTTAGAAAGGTCCTTAAGTTGCCAGAAGGGGGGATCCAGGGCCCTCGGGCCCCCCCAGCCGCATCTGCAGGTTGATGCGGTAGCACTGCAGGCTGCAGAGCGCCTGACCCGTGCGGGAGCAGGCGTAGCGGCGCGGGTGCGGGCACCCGGGGACAGAGCAACGTGGAGAAGGACCTGCTGGGGCTGGCCGCTGAGAAATTGCCGCGGGGGCGGGGACCCCAGGCGGGAAGGAAAGGGTGCAACCTTGGGCGCCGCTGCAGTAGCGCACCATGGGGGTCGGAGCTGCGGCCCGCCCTCCCCGCCGCTCGCCCCTTGCAGCTCCCCGGCCTCCCCGCCCACTGGGAGCAGCAGTCTTGGTGAGGCGCTCGATAGTTTGGTTCTTGTGTTCTTCTGCCCGCCGCGCTGCCTGCAGCCGCCGCTTCCGCGCCCGCTCCTCGCGCTTCAGCAGCATCTCCTCGGTGAGGGCAGGGGCTGGGCAGCCCGCGGGGACAGGGAGTGGCAGCATCGGGGAAGGCTGACTCCGGGCCTTCTGGAGCAGCGCTCTCTGGGGAGAGAAGTGAAGGGATTGGAAAACATAATGACTGAGGGGACAGGTCCACCAGGTGGAGGGCGGCAAAAGACGGAAAGGAAAGGTGGGTCCAGAAGGCATAGACCTCGAAAGGGAGTGCCAGGAGCATCTCTTTCTGGGGCCCTAAATACTGCTTCCTCCCAGACTTCCCGATGCTCAGTTTTAGGTCCTTGACTTTCAATAAGAAAAGCAAGAGTAAGGTTACCTGCCTGCCCTGTGCACCAAAACTCTGTACCACCCTTCCAGGGGCTGGTTTGTGTTTAATCTTTGTATTGAAATGGCATCAATGGGACAACCTTTCAAGCCAGAATTTCAGGGTTACCCTTGATTCCTACTTTCTCCAGTCCTTTCCCAACAAATATCTCCACACTACATACAGTATTCATCTGACTGTCTCCATTTTCACTACTTTTCCCTTGATGCAAGCTACCATCCTCTCAGCTTCTTAGCAGGCCTCCCTACTTTTAGCCCTTACCACAACTAAGATTTATTCTCCACAGAGAAGCCAAAGGAATCTAGTGAGATGAAAATTTAAAAATACATCTGCACACACCCAGTTACTGGCTTAGCCATATTTTTTCTTCTCCTTCATTTTGCTTGGCAAGTTCTAGTCACAGTGTCATTGTGCCTTGGCTTTGTGTGTGTGTGCGCCTTGGCTTTATACCTGCTGGCCTTTCTGCAATTATTAGAAATGGTATCTTCTAAAGAGGGCTTCCCTGACTCCCCTAATGTTGTCTTTTCTGCCACTTTCTATTTCATCACTCTATTTTCTTTTTTCATAAACTGTACAGCTTTTTTGAAATTAAGCCTTATACTACACACACACACGCACTAGAATACTAGTTTCAAAGAAACAGAAACTTTGTCTCTTCTCTCCCATTGATATCCTCACTGCCTAGCAAAGTGCTTGGGACATGGCAAGTTCTTAACATATATTTGGGGAGTGGATAAAGAATGAGCCAATTTACCTGTCGAGCAGTGAGCAGCCGCTCATTGATCTCCTTCTTGAGGTCTCCATTGTCATCTAGCTCCCCTTTCTCCAGGGCATCTAGCCATCTCTGTTCCTCCTCTTCCTCCTGGTCTCCTATCCCTCCTGACAGGTCCCGAAGTGGGGAGGGGGACAGATTACTGTCTTCATCTGGATAGGAAAGTTGAAGAGATAAAAGAAAAATTGTTCAGATGGGAGATCTTACTTTGACTTAATAATATTGGGATAGTCAAATTTCTCGCCCACTCAGAACCAACCCCCTCCCCTCAGATATAGTGAGAAATCCAGTTTCTCCACCTCCAGATCCTGCTCACCCAGCCAGGCACGGTACTGCTCCAGGGGGACTCCCTCCATAGGTTCCTCTTCATTATCCACAACCATCAGGGGAGAGGGTGAGCGAGGCCCCTCAGGAATAACAGTGAAGGTAGGCACACTGCCGAGAAAAAATACGAGAGAAGTGACTTCTGCTCAGTAGCTATATACAGCCTTCCCTAACCTCTTTTCTTGCTGCCTTAACTGGCCCTGAAGTCAGTCTATTCTCTGTCTTCTAGAAAGCTCAGCTAGTTTCTAACTTCTTTCTGAACCTGCTCCTTAAATTCCCCAAATAAAACTGTGATTCATTGACATCACCTCTTGGTGCCCAGGACCTGCCCGCCCAGCTTTATTTTGAGTTTGAGCTGGGGCTTGGCAGGAGACGGCTGTGTTGGCCCTGTCTCCTCTTCCTGATGATGTTTCTTCTTGTGTTTCTTTTTGTGCTTCTTGTGCTTTTTCTTGTGCACTCCGTGGCCGTGGGCACTGGCTAGGCTCAACTCCAGAGCCTCCCCTGAGGAAAGAGAGCCTGTCAACGCTGTTCGGCTGAACTGTAGCACAGCAAGTCTGAGAGGACCCACTCTTTCAACAGGACTCGTTGTTACCATAACAACAGCACCGCCTTTTCCCCTTCCCACCAGTGGCGAAGACCACGGAAGCTCTGAGAAGAGAAAAAAGGCTTTTTCCAAGAGGGCCTAAATTTGAATGAACCGCGCTTACCCGGCTCGGGGGTCTCCATAGCCCCAGAGGTGCTCCCGCGTCGCCACAGCTTACTCATGGGGTCCTGCAAGGAAAACGGACTGGAAATGCTCGATACACAGGAGGACATGCCGTTTCCGCCCCGCAGCAGAATTAACTCCCGCAAAATAATCGGCTACTTCCGCTGTGCGGCAGCCATGCTTGTGCGGGGCACGCTTCGCAGCCAAAGCGCTCCCTGAGAAACAACTATTCTTCCAAGAAAAGTTCCGGTCCACCAAAGGCCGGGACTGCCCAAGGGGCGCGACTTTTCCTTAGCTCCGCCTCCTAGCTCTAGATTCCAGAACTGCACAAGGGCTGGTCAATTATTACACGTATAACTCGACCCAAGTGAGCGAGTGAGATTTAGAGGACACAGAGTTGAATATGAGCACTGTTTCTGCTTCAGAGGAGCTCACAGTTTGGTGGAAAAGTACATAAACTATTGCCAGCAAAGTGGCAGAAATGCTTGATAGTATAAATGCCTAAGAGCAAGATAAGTGGCAGGAAAACCTAAATTTTCATCATGAGGGAAGTGTGAATTATGGTGCAGCCAAATAAAATGAGAATACCATATTGCTAGAGAAAGTTGAACTGACACGTAATTTAGATTCTGGTGAGTAGTAATACTGTATTGGAAACAATCTAAGTATCCCCATGATGGCACATCAAAACAAGGGTGGTATGTCCCTACAATGGGAAGTTATAGAGCTGGGGGGGGGCAGCCATCGTGGCTCATCCTGTAATCTTAGCACATGGGAGGCTCAGGCAGGATTACAGCAAGCTCAAGGCAAACCTGGGTTACATAGTGAGTGCAAAGCCAGACAGAACTACATAGCCAGATTCTGTCTCAAACAAAACAAACAAAACAAAACAAAACAAGACTGCAGAAAGTTACCCAAGAAACCAGTGAGGGCTTCGCTGATGGGTGTTTAAGGAACAAAGGCAGGAGACATTTTTGATACGTAGTGTATCCTTTTGTGCCTATTGAATTTTGTATAATGCATGCATCTCTCTCTCTCTCTCCTACTTACATTGTAGTTAACATAAGTTTTTATTTTTTTAACATTAAGTTTATTGGTACATTTTAGGTATAAGAGAGATAGAAAGGGTCCCAAGTGGGTTGCCAGAGACCTTGCTTCTCAAAGGAATTTTACAGAGGAAAACCACAAGGTGAGGCAGGTCTAAGATGGGATAAAACTATAATAAAATGTATCTTTCTTTCCTCCAATAAATGTTTTCTGCTCTGAACTTCCATTATTCTCAGAATTCGTCAATTTTATAGAACAGGAACTTGGCATATTGGACATCTAGCAGACTAGCAATTTGGGAGTTATAATATTTCCCTTATAGTATTTGGATTATTTGGAGATCCTATATCACTTGGAGGTCTCCTATCTAGCTATTTGGGTGGAAGTAAAAGTTTGATTTTGTTTCACAGGGTCTGGTTTGTGACTTGCTTAGGTATTCAGAATTGTCATCCTTGCTTGTTAATTGTGCATGCTTTGAATTTTGTGCTTTGTCTTTGTCAGTTGCTTAAGCCTTGTCTTTTATGTGTTGTCTTTTGTTAAAACGATGGTAAATTTGTGTGTCACATTTGGATTAGTTGCTAATTTACTAGTGTACCTTGTTTGACTTTTTAGGCAATAGCACTAGGAAGAGTAATATTAGAGCGACCCCTAGTGGGCTATGATATAAAATTCTGTGAAATGGGTCTTCATGAAATCTAGTATATATTTAAGAAATATACATACCTATTAATAAATCACAGGACCTCTTCAGCCAATTAGAAGACAATAGGTCGGCAGCTGTTCTTAAGGCTTGAGGGACAAGTTTCACTGAAACAGAATGGCTTGATCCTTCTCTACACTCTAGAGGAAACATCATGTCTGTTTTGTCTCAATTTCCTTTCTGGTTTGATCTTCCACTGGTGAGGAGGTAATCTTAGCACTCAGGATTCCCCATTCTCACCTTTCCAGACTGAGAGTGACAACTCAGGAGCAAGTTGTCTCAACTTATGGTAAACTTGAGAAGACTTCCTTTTTCTGATCTCATTTTTGATCTATCTGTCTCTACCACTTTATACTTTCCTTTTTTTTTTTTAGAGGCGTGTAAGATTAAAGAGAGAGGAACTCTAAACTACCCTAACCTTTTCTTCCTACCAACAATTAAGCACCTTTAAATTGAACCCACAGAAAATGAGGTTTTGTTAACTTTAGAACCACCTTGTTGTTAGACCACCCCACCCTCCAGAAAGTCAGGCTGAGGCAGCTTGCAACAACCATTTGCCTTTCATGGAGGAAAGTAGCTATCAAGGAAAAAAATTCACATTTGCACCTTGTATATGTTAAGAGTAACAAAGAGGGTTTTTGTTTGTTTGTCTTTTTGAGACAGGGTTTCACTATGCCATTCAGTCTGGCCTTGAACTCATTTTGTAGCACAGGCTGGCCTCAAATTTGCAGTGATCTTCCTGCTTCAGCCTCCAGAGTGGTTGAATTACAGGTGTACACAACCTCACCAGGCCAATAAAGAGATTTCAGTCAGCCTTACTGTTCTTTCATGAGCTTGTAGAGGACTGGTAAATGTGCCTTTACTAACATACATATTGTGGTTGCTAGGTGATGAGTTTAAGTTTAACCTGTGAGCTTCAGGTTAAACAGAAGACACAGAAATTTTAAAATGGACTTCAAAAAGCATATCCTTGTCTTGTTGCTAGAAAAGGTTGCCTAAGTGATTAGATAGATAGATAACAGGAATGTTTTAGAGGCTTCTCTACCCAAAGGCACAGGACAAGATTTTTCTGAGCCATTTTTACCTATTTATAGAAGTGATCTCTTTTTCAGACTGAAAAGCACTCCAACTACTTACAACTCAGTCTCTTTCAAAGAACTAGAAGGCAGTGATTTAGTGCTAGGCAATGCTTCCTTCATTAAACATGACTGTTAGAATTGAGATCAACTGTAACTTGTGATTTATTTATTTATTTATTTATTATTTTGGGTGTTTGAAACAAGGTCTCCCTACGTAGTGCAGGCTGGCCTGAGACTCATGGAAATCCGCCTGCCTCAGTCTCCTGAGTGCTGGGATTATAGGCATGAGCCACCATGCCCAGCAGTAATTTGTGCTTTTAGAAACACCCTCTGGAGTTAGCAATTTGAGTTCTCAGGAAAGATAGAATTGGAGAAGACAGGGTAGGCAATTTGAGCAGACCATCTTCTAGTTTCTTTGCAGATGGTAGTCACCTGCTCTGGAGCTGGTCACCTTGGGGGATGGTTCTGAGATATAAAAACCAAGCAGAAATTAAAGGGACACCAATTCTTTCTCTTATACTTTTCAGATGGATTACTTGATGTCAAAATATCTCACTCCTTTGGAACGTATTCTTAAGCACTGGAAATGTTCAGCCCTAATATATTGAAAGAGCACCATTTAATATTCTTCCATACCTGCACATGGCCTGCCTAATCCTTAGAGCCAAAATGGAATGCAGAGAAAAGCATTAATTATGAAACTCTTGCAACTAGAATAATATTGTAAGAAAGGAGAAAAATGATCAGAATTACCTTATTTCAGACTCTTTACATTAAGAAATAATTCTTATTTGTATTTAAATTATAATTATAAGCCATATAAGACTACTCACATTCCTATGTCCTTTCCTCATAGGGACCTAAAACAGATCAAATGAAATCTGGGAAAGTTTTCAGATGATCTTGATAAGTACATTGAGGTCTTTAGAGGACCTAATCATACCTACAAACTAGATTGGGGAAATGTAATGTTACTCTTAAATCAAACATTGACTTTTAGTAAGAGACAAGCAGCATTATCAGCTGCTATTACATTTGGAGATAAATATTATTTAAAGTTTAGAAGGTCAGAAGACAGATAGCCAATGGAACAGCCAGTTCCTACTAGAGACCAGGCAGTCTCTGTACAAGACCCCCACTGACCTACTAAACTGTTGGAGAGTTAGAATAGTAAACATTTCAGGCATGTATTCTTTTTTAAAAAACTTTTTGTTTTTATTTTGGTTTTCTTTTGATACAGGCTCTCATTGTGTACTACAGGCTGGCCTTGGCCTTGAACTCACTTATGTAATCCAGACTGGCCTCAAGCTAACAGTGATCCTCCTGCCTCAGCCTCCTGAGCACTAGGATTACAGGTGTGTGTGACCATTCCTGGCCAGACATTTATTTTTGAAGGTCTTAGAAAGGTGAGAACTAAGCCTTTCAGTTATTTTAAATTGTCAACTATTTATCAGGAGAAAGATGAGAACCCATCTGCCTTCCTAGATCATTTATGAGAGGCATTGATAAAACATATGTCCCTAGCTCCTGGTTTCAGTAAAAGGACAATTTATTATTAAAGGCAGTTTTACCTAGTCAATCTCAGCGGTTAGGAAAAAAGCTACGAAAGATAGATTTTGCTCCAGCTATCTCATCTGATACTTTATTGAAAATTGCCTCCTCAGTATTTTTTAATTGAAGCCAGGAGGAAGCCAAGGGGAGAAACAAAGAGACCAAGAGAAAATAGCTGCCTTTGTTGCAGCGTTCAAAAGGCTAGATCTTAAATCTGATTCTCTGAGCTTTAAGAAGAGCTTGATCAGTAAACTTCCTGCTACTGCTGTGGAAAACCAGAGGGACTACCATAATAGGCCCCCTAAGCCATGCTTTGTTGCAAGGGTGACACTGGAACTCTGACAGCACTCTGAGGTGGAGACCTCAAACCATCTTACCTGCTGGTTCGGTGAGACTAAAGCGCACGGGGGACTCCGTCTTCTCTCTCTGGCCAGACTATGGTCTCCATGGAGGAGTCCCAGGTAATCATGACTATAGCGGGAAAAGAAACCAGCCTATTGCTGGACACTGGCATGTGTCTCTTGGTCCTTTTCAACCCTGGCCTTCCTTCTAGCAGTCAGATGTCAGTGAAAGGAGTCACTGGGGAAGATGTAACTCACTATTTCTTATAACCCTTAGGCTATAACTGGGATGGTTTTCTTTCACACATTCCTTTTAATTTCTATAAATTATTCCTTTTAATTATGCCTGAAAGTCTAGTTCCCAGGAGGGAACTTTATCTTGTCTGAATATTGTAATATATATGTACCCAGTCAAGTATGCTGCCTTCCCCTGGTATAGACAGAAATAAATCCTGAAGTATGGGCAATTAAAGGTAAAATAGAGCAATAAGAGCTGCTCCAGTACAAATACATCTCAAAGATTCTATTTTTCCTCACCAGAGACCTTACCCTCTAAGGTCTAAAGTTAAGAAAATGTTATTGCTTATAACCGATAACTTAAGGACACAAGGTTTACTTAAAATTATAATTATCCATATATTCTCTTTCCTCAGATCCCCAAAGATGCTAGTTGGTTTTCAGTGTTAGATTTAAAAGATGCCTTCTTTTGTATTCTTTACATTACAGATTCCCAATTTCTTTTTGCCTTTAAAAATCCTCATGACCAAGGCTCCCAACTAACATGGACTGTGCTTCCTCAAGTGTTTAGAGACAGTTGTCATACTTTTGTGGAAGAGCTTTCCCATGACTCGGTATGTTTTGAATTTTTCCATGTCACAGTCTTGAAATAGATGGGTAATATACTGTAATGTACCCCCTCAGAAGAGCCCTGTAGCCAAGGCATCTGTGCTCTGCTAAATTTTCTAGCAGGCATAAGTTATAAGATTTCTAGGTCTAAAACACAACTTTATATCCTTGAGATAAAATATTTGGGTCTTGTCACATCTAAGTGAACCAGATGATGGGGAAAAGAGAGAATTAAACCAATTCTCTCCTTCCCACAGCCCCAGATTATAATAGCTAAGGATATTCCTAGGAATTACAGGCTTATATCACCTTTAGATAAGAAGATATGATGAAATTACACAACCATATTTTAGCTTATAAAAGAAACCCAAAAGGCTGATACACATTTTAATCTTGGAACTGGATTCCCCAAATGCATTCCAGAAGTTTAAACAAGCACTAAATGCCCCAGTATTGAGCCTACCAACAGGACACTGTTTCAATTTGTATATTGATGAAAGGTGGGGTGTGGCTTTGGGGAGATTGGGGACCTGGTCAACAGTCTGTAGGGTATCTGAATCATGAATTAGACCTCCTAGTAAAAAGATGGCCTGCATGCCATAGCACTGTGGCTGCAGTGGCACTTCTGGTAGTGGAGGCATCCAAGCTGACTTTAGACAAAGGGCTCATTGCATACACACCTCACAATGTGGCAGGACTTCTTTCCTCCAAACAGAACCTATTGTTATCAGACAACCAACTTCTTAAATACAAGACTCTACTTCCAGAAGGACCAGCCTCAAATAAAGACATATCCCTCCTTAAACCTTGCCACCTTTCTACCAGGAAAGGAGGAAATTGAGGCTGAAAGATGTGACTGTGAACAGGTACTTCTCCGGATGTATGCAGGCAGGGAAGACTTATTAGACAAGCCCTCACTGACCCTGACTTGACCCTCTTCTGTGATGGCAGTTCTTTCACGGAAAATGAGACAAAAAGACAAGATACGTAGTAATGACTTTACATTAGATGATTAAAAGTTTTTACTTGCTCCTGGAACTAGTGCTCAGCTAACAGGATACATAGTTCTGACAGAGGACTTTACAACTTAGTAAAGAACAGAGTCAATATTTATACTGATGATGACTATATGTGGTTAATGCCAACTATAGGACAACTTAATAGAAAGGCCCTTTATGTTGAGACCAAAATTACTCTTATTCTCATTGGCCTAACTACTAAATATGTGGAACAGACATCCTCTGCACCGTGTATATACACTAAAATTCTCAGATTTGCATGGTTACAAGGTAAGAGTGTCAAAAGTATTGATAAACCTGAAAATTTACAATGCCTATGATGGTGGAGAAGTGTATTTCACGTGTATGATCATTTAGGTTCTATTTTAATCCCTTGCCTAGAGTCAGAGGATGTCGTACAACACATCGAGGCTTTAGCTAACTATACTCAACAGGCCTTAAGTGACACAGTGACTCATCTCTCTCTCCTGAGTGAAAAAATAAAATTATTGAGGCAAGCTGCCTTCAAAATTAGATGACATTAGACATTCTAAAAACAACACAGGGGGATACTTGTGAAATTGTAAAGGCTAAATCTTGTGTGTACATTCCTGATCCTTCTAGTATCTTGGTAGCTGTTCAAGATAGTAAATGACAGGTTAATGCCATGTCAGATTCTAAAATTCCCTAAACTTGCTCCTTACCATCTTTTTGAGAAGCTATTACTAGCTCTTTCTGATTAAAATTTTGTTGGCTGTATTCACTATATATATATATAAAACAAAACAAAATTTTAATATATTATATTTTATATATCTATATCTATATCTATATCTATATATCTATATCTATATATATATATATATATATATATATATATTTAGACAGGGTTTCACTCTGTAGTTCAGGCTGGCCTCAAACTCAGTTTGTAGCCCAGTATGGCCTCAAATGCACAGCAATCCTTCTGCTTCAGCCTCCTAAATGCTGGGATTATAGTCTTGTGCCACCACACCCAGGCATAATCTTGTTAATAACTGTTTGTATTGTTGTTGTTGTTTTGACAGTTCAGGCTGGATTTGAGCTCACTTTGTTACTCGAATTTGCTGGTCTCGAATTTGCAATGATCTTCCTGCCTCAGTTTCCCAAGTGCTAGGATTACAGGCATGCACTACCACGCCTGGCTGTCCTCTAGATTTAAAGCTGTATGTCTACCCAAAATGAGAATGCCTGGCATCTATCAAGGGCCTTTAGATAGACCCTTTGGAAAATATCTCTGACTGCTGATCACAACTACTATCTCCTTCAGCCTGAATTAGCCACAATGGTCATCACCTCTCCCTCCTTCATGGCAGTCGGGGATACCTCTTCAAAGAAGGAATATTGTAGGAAGTTACATAGAGATATACAGGTACATTACAACTGTAGGTAGAGGCATATTTATAGATCAGACCATTATATAAAAGATTGAATACCTATGTTCTTCCCATAGGGACGAACAGCAGTGTTTGATATTCTAAATAGGTATCACTCACCTTGGGCGGGGGATCAAAACCTCCCTTTCAGGGAAGTCCCTATTTGGCCCATGTACAGTGGTACACAACTTGCTTTCCCATTTGATCCCCATTTAATCAATATTACCTACGTAATTATATTTGTAATCTTACTGATTGACTATACTTTTGTCCCACCTCATGCCCACCTTGTGATTTCTCACTGGGTCAATGTTTTCTAAGTGTCTGTATTTGTAATCTTATTAGTTGGTTATAGTTTGTTCCTACCTTAGAACTGCCTCATCTTGAGGTTTTGCTCTGAAAATTCGCTTGAGAAGCAGGGTCTCTAGAAATTCATTTAGGACCCCTTCTGTCTTTTAGACATATTTTTTCCCTCCCAATAAATATAGCTTTCCTTCCTCCAGTAAATGTTTTCTGCTCTTAACTTCTGGTATTCCTAAAATTTATTCTTTGATTTTAGAGAATACAAATTTGGCACATTGGACATCTAATAAGCTAGGAGTTTTGGAATTAAAAGATTTCCTTTATATTATTTGGATTATTTGGAGGTCCTATATTATTTCTATATCAGTAGTGGGGTGGATAAAAGATATTTGCAGCAAAAAAATTGTGATTTGTTTTTTGTTTTTGTTTTTTGAGACTACATAGTTCATGCTTGCCTTAAACTCACTATGTACCCCAAGCTGGCCTTGAACTCACAGAAATTCTCTTGCCTCAGCCTCTCAAGTACTGGTGTTACAATGTATGCCATCATGCCCAGCAATAATTGTGAATTAACAATAAATGATTCTAGGTTTCTAGCCCGTTAACTAATGGTGTACTAATGGTGTACATTAACTAATGGTGTACTTGTAACACCCAGCTGAACTGAATCAGCATGGTTTTGGATGTGGAAGGCCCACTTGAAGACTGTTGCCAACAGCATAAAAAGAGAACTAGATGGGAAGATGGTGTGGGATTGATTCTCTTGGAGAAGTTTGTTACACTGATTTTCCTGATATGAACTCAGCTGTTCTCATCATTGGAGGAGTTTGGGTCCTCACTGTCACTGAGGATGGCTGTGGTTCTTTTCGTGTGATATCTGGTCCTTACCTTGAGCACCACTTCCTGGCTCCAGTGAAGACCCCTCAGCCTGCTGCCACAGATCCTTCATTCCACTGGCACAGACTTTCTATCTTTACCACTGAGCTTTGGGCCTTCCCAGCTCAGATTCTTAGAACAGACTTGCGTGAGACATTGTCTTGTTTTTCTTTCTTTTCTTTTTTTTTTTGTACCAGGGATTGAACTCACGACCTAGTACTTGCCAGGCAGGCTCTTACGCCACTGAGCTAAATCCCCAGCTGCATGAGACATTGTCATGGGCTCCAGGCTTCCAATTGGACTCATAGAGGACATTGCCATGGGATCCATGCCCTAAGCTGGATTCTTTGGACTATAATATGTGGACAGATCTCCTGTACTCTTCTGCATTTGACTCTTTGGGTGAATATTGTAAAATAATCCTATAAATTTTGTGTACTGTATTAAATCTGTTCCCTTGTAAACCCTGACTACAATATAGCTCAAGTATTTGGAGGAAAGGTAGTGTTTGCAATAAGCAAGGGAAGTAAGAAGGGAGTTGTTCAGTTTTGCCCAAGGTGAATTTTGGGCACCTATGAGAGTATTCAGCCAGAAGAAAAATAACCAAGACAAATGAATCCTAATGATAAAGTGAGGTTGTCATCTGCATAGTAATGGAGGGTCTCACGAGGTGAGGCAAACTAGACACTCCAAAAAAACACATCAGTGAAGAGGAAAAGGGCCAGGAAAACAAAAACAACAATGAGTGAGCATCTTCCCTGGACAGGCAGGTAGAAGGTCCAGGCAAGTTTGCAGCCAAGGCTGAGAAAAAGAGGCAGAGGCAAGGGCATCAGCCCTACCCCCAAGGTTGTGATCCACTGTGTGCATTCCTGTAGGGCACCAGCCAAGCTCCTGGGAGAGGAGCAGGAGTCAAAGGCAATGGCCCTGTGTCCTCACGAGTTAAAGGGAAGGATCACTTGCAGTTAGTACTTGTAGAACATATTAAGGTTTATAACCTGCTCTCCTATCTTTTCTCTTCCTTGATCTCCATGACACTCCACAAGGGAGATACTATTGTTCCCATCTTAGAACTGAGGCTTGGAGAAATCAAATGTTTTGGTCAAAGCCACATAGTTAGGGAGCAGCAGCGCTGGCCTCAAACAGAGGCTTCCTGACCCTCTGTAGGGATGTTTCCTCCACATCCTGATGCCCAGCAGGGAGGAAGTGGTGACAATATGGGGTGACCCTTTCTTCATTTTGTTTTTAGTTTTCCTTTGTTTAGAGTGCAGAGATTTGAGTGTTTGTAGGCTGAGAGGAGCTCTTCCTTCTGAAAGAAAAAGTTCTTGGCCTTATTTTAAAAGTTGTTTTAAATTATTTACAAAAAAATGCAACAAATACAAAGAACTCTCTATCTTTTTAAAGCCAGATTCTGCAACTATTAATATTTACTAGTATTTATATACATTATCATTTCCTTTTCTGATCAATTTGAGAACAAATTGCAGATGTGAAACCATTTCACCCCTAAATATCTCAATGTGTATTTTTCCAAGCAAGCATAATGTCCTACATAAGCTTCATGCAACTCTACCAATTGGGCAACTAACCTTGATACAACCCTGCCATCCAATTCATAGACTCCATTGAAGTTTCACCAAATCCTTTCCTTTCTATTCCAAGGTCCAAATCCTAGATTATGCATTACACTTGTTTATTGAGTTTTTTAAAAAATCTGTTTCAAAATGGAACATTTTCTCACTCTTGTCTTCCATGACCTTGACAGTTTTAGAGTGTGATCTTTGATTGATTCTGTAGAATGTCCCTCAGCCTGGGGCTTTCTGGTGTTTTGTTAGCGCTAGACTTATAAATTCTTGGCAAGAACATCTCATACACACTTGTGCATGTGCACACACATGCACGCACACACAATTATGCTGTGTTCTCAATGTATTACAACAAGAGATACATGAGGTCAACCCATCCTACCAGTGATGATGTTAACCTTGTGCAGGATGGTGTCTGCTAGTTTCTTCCACTGTAAATCACCATGTTTGTCTTTGTAAATAAGTGTTTTCTGGGTAAATACTCTAAAACTAGTTTAATATGCTGATCTCCATTGAACCTCCACTAACCAGTTTTAGTATCCATTTTTGAATATTGCATAAGTCAACTATACCATGATAATTGCCAAATGGTGATCTATTTTCATTATTGCTTTTGCATGTATTAGTTGGCATTGTTTTGTAAAGAGCTTTCCATATATATCTCACATGGATTACTATTTCAATCAGTGGGTTGTGATTCATTATTATCTTTATTTTAGTGTTCTGATCTGTCCCAGATTTGGCCAGTGGCTTCTGTGTATTTTTGACATGTCTCCATTATTTCTGAGCATGTTTTGACTTTTGACTCCTCCCTCTTCATTCTCTATCTCCCTCCCTTCCTCCCTCCCTGTCTCTCTCTTTTCAGTGTAAGAGTTGAACCTAGGAGCTTGCTCGTGCTAGGCAAGCATTCTACCATTGAGCTACAGCCTCAGCCCTTTATATTTTTTAGTATGTCACAAGTTCTCACTAAATTGCCAGGGCTGGTCTTGAAGTTGTGATTCTCCTGCCTCCATGTTTTGAGTTAGCTGAGAGTACAAGTGTGCACTACTAAATTGGGCTACATTTTTACTTTCTAAGGCTGTAAAGTGTTTTGGCCTCATCTTGTACTCTCCTCAGGGCAGGCTGGGCAGCGGAAACATGGCTGAGGTTATGCCAAGGCCACGCTGAAGTCATGCCACAGAAACTGGCACCACATGCACTCCTCAGGAGCTGCAGGCACAGTGAGTGTGGCATGAACTCTTCCTGGGTGTTGTTTGTATTCCAGGATTCAGAGTCTACTTGGGAGCATTCTGGTTGTTTGGCTTAGATCAAGTGCCTACCCCTGGGCTGTATGAAGTGGGAAAAAGGATCCATGTTCTCCAGCTGCCATGAAGGGGCTGAAACTCATACAACAATATTTGAATCCTGTGCACCTGCTTCATAGTCAAGGAGACACAGGCACAGAGATAAACAAAGAGAAAAAGTTGGTAAGACTCGGTCACCAAACCAGTGGCATGCTGGTAAATGTTTAACAAAAGCTTCCCAGGAAAAAGAAATCATTTATTTCTGTTGCATAAATACCCCCACCATGGTTTCTTGCAAACATGACATCCCTGAACACAGAATTGAAAGAAATGTTCAACAGCACACCGATATACAGCATATCCTGATTTATATCACCTTTTATTTTATTTTTTTTCTCAAGACAGTCTCCTTGTGTAGTTCAGGCTGACCTTGAACCCATGACGTAGCCCAGACTAGCCTCACAGTAATCCTCCTGCCTCAGGTTCCCAAGTGTTGGGATTACAGGTATGTGCCATAATGCCAGCATATTGTTATTGTTATTATTAATATTATTGACACAGGTTCTCACTAAGTTGCCTAGGTTGGGTTTGAACTCATGACCCTCCCTGCCTCGACTTCCCAAAGTGTTAGCATTACAGGCATGCTCTGCTGTGCCCCACCAAGCTCAGTCTCCTTTCCAAAAATCCACCCACCTGGGCCTCAGACAAGGGGTTTTCAAACCCAGAGCGCTCTGTGGCAGAGACACAGAAGGAGAGGCAGAGGATGGCTTACAGTCTGTGAGGAGGACATGTGGGAGCATTGTAGCATTCAGATTCAAGTAACCTTCACACATTTCAGGGTAAGAATTCATTTGGAAAAAAAGGGCTCCATTGCTTAAGAACAAACATTTCAAATGAACTGTTTTAGTCTAACAGTATGGCTCATCTCAGTCAAGAATTCTCAAATCCATTTGTTACTTTTTTTTACTTACCTCTACTGGTATTTACTGAACACTTGCCATGTGCCTGGCACCAAGAAGCAAACTGTGGACAAGACATATTGTCCCTTCCTGGAAAGCTTACAGTTTAGAGGAATGATAATTGAGGCTTGAAGAAATTGAAAAACAATGCTTTCCCCTTTCTTTCTCCTTACTCATCCTTTGAGGTGTATCTCAAATGCCATGAATTTTTTCAGATTTTCCTTTCATGTTTTTGAAACAGTCTCACCATGTAGTTCGTCGAGTTGGCCTTGAATGTACTGTGCAGCCTCAAACTCATGATTATCCTCCTGCCTCAGCCTCCTAAATGCTGAGATTACAGACATTGCTGAGCCAGGCAGTGCTGAGATTACAGGCCCAGGAAATGCCATGGATTTTATACAGCCTTTTGATTTGCCTTTCTTTTTGATACAACTCCCTTCACATAAATTTTTGTGTGTGGAGGATGTGCTTTATCTCTTCATCATCCATTCCCTCAGCTTCAAATAAAAGTACTTGGAACATTCTTTGGAGAACAACCTTGTCTTAGTTACTTTTTTTGTTACTGAGACACAACGGCCGACACCCACAACTCTAAGGAGGAAAGGTTTATTTTGGCCCACAGTTTGTAGAGGTTTCAGTCCGTTGGCCCCAATGCAGAGTGGCAGAACACGGCCGCATGGAAGAGAAGAAAAGCTCCCAGCATGGCAGCAGAAAGCAGAGAAAGATTAAGAGAGGAGGGAGGGCAACCGTTCCAGGTCATGCCTCCAGTGACCCACCTCCTGCAACCAGACTTCACCTCCCAACATCACATTTAGCTGTAAATTCATCAGTAGATTAATTCTCTGGTTAGTATCACACCCACATAATCTGATCTCCTCAAAGCTCCACCTATGAGCTCATGAGGCCTTGGGAGGATATCTAAATATAAACCGTAACAAACCTTTCCCTCCACTCCTCTCTCCCAACTCACTGGGTTCCAGTTGGTCTCCAGGAGTACACAAGTGACTCCAGTGGCAAAAAGAACTCCCTCAGCCACAGCAATCAGTTCAGGTTTCGCTAATCCTCTGGCTACGTACGATGATTGTATTGGGATGATTAAATGATTCCAAATGCCTCACAATGAGTCCCAGACGTGTTCTAGAGCCTCAAGACACAGATGTTTTCTTTTCAACTGAGTTGAAGCCTAAGAAAATATAAACATAGAATTTGTGGAACAGTTTTGCTATGCTGTGGGGAGTAAGGCCAACATGGAGGAAAGCACATCCAAGTAATGGAAAGAGCCTTTCAAAACTCAATGCTGGATCTAGCTACAATGAAAGCCTAACCCTTAAAAGCCTGACATTTCCGTTCATAAGCTAGTAAATTTCCTCTTTTGCTGAAATAATTTTAAGTCTGCTTTTTCAAAAGAATACTGAGTAATTCACCAGCACAGCATTTCTGGCTTGGACTGCCTAAGAGCCCAAAACGGGTATGTCTCTGGTTCCACCCCCATCTCTATATAGAAGCCCTACTTTCTCTCCAGTTCTCCCCAGTAACTTCTGAATCGTCCAGGAAACCCTTCCTGTGAGGTCCTCAAGCTAATACGCCAGATGTCCTTTGGCCCCACTGAAGCTTTTTGGGGGAGAGGAGGAAATCCTGTTTCAGCCACCCAGCAAAGCAGCTGAAAGATGGTCACAGTTGAGATCAGGAAAGCTCTTGCCCTCTTAAGTCAATTAAGGTCTCAGTTCAAGGAGGTAAGATTACAACGTCCCGTCCAGGATCACAAAGCTGCTATCTGTCTCTACAACTCTATGTATGGTGCATTTGCCTTGTGCCAGGTATTCTACTAGACAGTTTACATCCATTCTCAGATGTGATCCTCACAGCAATTTGAGGAATCGGGATAAGTACATCACCTCACTGAACAGATGAAAAACTGAAGCTCGAAAGTGAAGTCACTGAGCAGAGTGGCCCACCCGTGATCCCATCTACCTAGTAAGACTTCCTTTTCCCCAAAAAGAAAAAACTCAGTGAGGAGGCCAAGGCTGCAGTTAGTGAAGGATCTGGGTTTGGAGATGTGCATTAAGACTTCTTTAACAAATTGGGACCCCTACAGATGAGCAGAGAGACGCCTAAGTGGGAAGTTTGGAACAGTTAGGAAGTTGCAGTGATGGCTTTGGAGGCTGCCTGCTAGGACGCCTGGCTAGGACTGGGGCTGTCGGACCGGCGTCCGGGCCCAGCTAGAAGGGAGTGTGTAATACACAATCCACGTGACCAAGGGATTTTCCGACCTGGGGACACTGGCTTGACAAGTGGGGCGGTGGGCGGGGCGGGGCTCTCTGTGCCCGCCCACATTCAGGTGAGGCGCCCGCGACTGGGCCGGAAGGGAGGATGCGCCCACGCAGTGCTCTGGAGGTGTGGGGTGCCTTTGGCTCTGGGGCTGTCTCGGCGCCCGCGTCCTTCCCGGGCGGGTGGGCCGGGTCTTTGGCGGAGTGGAAGAGGAGGGTGCCGCTCCCTGCCCGACCCAGGTGTCCTCTCCGGGGGCGGAGTTTGGGAACCAGGCAGCTGGAGATTCCCGGCTGCACTGGGAGGTGGGCGGACGTCGAGGGAGAGAAGTGGACGAGAGACAGAGGCTGGGGACTCCAGGAGCGCACTGGGCAGGCGGAGGCTCGGGCCACCAACATGTTCTCCCGAAACCACCGGAGCCGGGTCACCGTGGCCAGGGGCTCAGCGCTGGAGATGGAGTTCAAGCGCGGCCGCTTCCGACTTAGCCTCTTCAGCGACCCGCCGGAGGTGAGCGGCCGTCCCTGCCCTGCCCTCCTTGGCCTCCCCAGGCCGCCTCTGCCTCCCGCACCGGACCGCGCACGCCGAGGGGCGCAGTCGCCACGGTGAGGGAGCAAACGGGCGAGTTCCTGACGTAGAAAGTAAGGTGTGGAAGGGTCGCCACATCAGCCCCCCACATTCCCTGGTCTGCTTGGCATGATTGGCCTCTGCCCGGAAAAACTGGTTGGCCTCGATTTGAGGGGCTGCAGGTTCGAGTCCCAAAATGTGCCTCCTCCTGGGCGCATCCTGGCCCGTCCTGGGCATCTCCCGGCCAGGGAGTGGTGGACAGCCAGGCGGGCGGCAAACGCTCGGGCGCCCGCTGTTTCCCGGCTGCCAGCCCCGTCCCACGCTCTTCCTCAACTTCACGGGCCAACCTCTGCGTCCCCCTGCACTTCTCTCTGCCGCTGCGCTGACGCCCTCCCCGCGGCTCCCCTGTTGCTCTATGGGCGTCAAGCGTAGAGGAGGGCGGGTATGTGCGGGGTCTCTTTTAACCCTTCGGAGTTCTCTCCCCACACCCAAACTTTTTGTCTCTTTTCCTGCGGCTTAAGAGGAACCTAGCGTCTAAGCTGGGAGTCTGCTCCCGGGCCCACCAGTCTACACTTCTCATGGCCAGCGGAGGCACCCGAGCCCTACCTGTAACCCCCTAAAGAGGCTGGGGAACGACTGGAGGAGTGTGGCTGAGCCAGGACAGAGAGGGTGCATAGCCACCGCAGTGACACTCCTGTCCCCAAGGTCAGCTACACACTTGCCCAAGGAGAGTCCAATTCCAGGCTGTCCTCTCCCGGGCCCGGAAAGGGTTAAGTGAGGTGGGCCTTCCTCCAGCCCCTCACCCACCCAGCTGGGTTTCTAGGCCTGGCTTCTGCCCTTTTCCTCCAGGCTGACCAGAACAAAGGCGCTTTCACACCCGCGTCCCGTGTCCCCTTGTCCCAGGGTCCCAGGCCTTCTCTGAGTCAGAAGCTAGTGGACTGGGGGGGGGGCTGTCTCTCCACGCCCAGCAACTCGGCCTGAAAACCCCGCGTGGGACTGGCGTGGGAGAGTAAGGGGCGAGGCCCCGGAACAGGAGGAGGGGCCTGTGAACCCAGCCGCCCCAGGGATCGGCCAGGCCTTCGGGAGCCGGGGCGGAGCCGCAAGGCCTGGCCGCCGCCGCTGCCGCTGCGGAGCAGAGTGTGACTCCGTGGACCTGGGGTGGAGGGGGGGCCACGCTGCAGCTGGTTGGGACTCGGGGCTGGTTTCCTGTCTGGAAGGGAAGGGGCCCCCAGAGGGGAGTGGGGGCAGCAGCAGACAGGCACACCCCTGCCTCTCTCCCTCCCTCTCCTCCCTTCTGCTGGAAAATCGAGGTAACTGTGAGCCCAGGGCTGGATGGGGGTCCGAATTGGAAGGGGTGGCCCTGGGGCCTGGGCCGCATTGCCAACTCACCCCATTGTCCCACTCCCTGCGCTCATCTCCCTTCAAATCCCCATTTCTGTTGCTCTTCTTGCTAACTTTCTCAAAACTAAGCCAGACCCTGTCTCGCCAGAGCACCAACTCCCGGACCAACCCCAGGACTCTGTGAACCGGCTAGAGGCGTGCCCTCCCTGCCCCCTTCCAGCTGTGCCTGCCCCTCACTGCCCTCTCCTCACACAGATTCTCTGTCCACCAGGCCAGGGCTGTGGGCGGGAGCTGGGGAGGGGCCCGAGTGGGAATGAAAGAGCCTTTTTCTTCCACAGCTGGGAGAACAGCTGCCACCAAAGCAAGACTGGACACTCTGTGCCCATAGTGCCCTCTGCAGCTGGGCTCCCCTCCCTGACCCCTGCTCATCCCCACCTCACTTTCCTTTCCTACCCTCCTGGCTACCACCAGGGCTTTGAACAGCAGTAGGTGGAGATTTTATCACAGCAGCCAGAAGGTCTAACAGGAGTGAGGAGGGAAAGGGACAGCCTCTCCCTTCTGCCCAAGAGCTGGCCACCTCTCTCCAGACGAGGGAGCAGTGGGAGGAGTAACTGTGGGACATCGTGGTGCCACCTCCCCCCACCCAGGGGTTGCCAAGGGAAAGGGCTCTGGGGGGCACAGAGATGCAGGACAGATTGCACATCCTGGAGGACCTGAATATGCTCTACATTCGGCAGATGGCACTCAGCCTGGAGGTAACGCCCCTAACCCTGGGTTACAAACTTCCTCCACTTGCACCCCAGCCTACAACTGCCTTCCTTGTCCCTGCTGGGGCTGGGGGGAGGGTGGGGTTGCTCAAAGTGGGGAGAGGGACAGGTGATTCTTTACGTTCTGTGTGTGGGGCAGTGTATGGACCTCGGCCAGTTCTGCTTATCTGGAACATTATGTTGATAGCAGTGTTTTCACACCCGTTTTTGGAAGTTCTGTAGGGGGTAGTGTGGTTTTCTTCTGGGGATAAGGGCTCTTTCTGGGTAAGTGATAGAGAGAGGTATTCAACGTGAGAGAGGTTTTCAAGAAGAATAAGAAGACAAAGGCGATGCCAGGCCAGGAGTAAAGATCTCCTTGGCCTCAGGATGGTGCGGAGCTGTTTATTCATAAATGTATTCTTTTTTTTTTTTTTTTTGAGACAGAGTCTCACTAAGTTATCCAGGCTCTCCTTGAACTAGTGAATTTCCCATCTCAGCTCCCAAGTAGCTGGGATTACAGGTGTGCACCAGCATGCCTTGCATTTGTTTATTTTTAAACATCTACTGAATGCATGTTATGTGTCAAGTTTCTATGCAGACCATGGGATACTTAAGTGAACAAGACAGGAAAGGTCCATTCTAGAAGGAAAACAGATAATAAACATACGAACACATAAATAACAGCAAAAATATGAAAATGGGGAATGTAAACAAAATTAGGTGGGGGAAGGGGCATAAGTGTGGAAGTTGGGAGGATTTGCAGATGTAAAGATGGGAAGAAGGCTTTCCAGAGGAGGGTATAGCAAGGGCAAAGGTCCTTTGATGAGGGGGAAATGTTTGTGGGAAAGAAAAAGAGACAGTGAAATACAGCTGGAACACAGTAGTTGAAGTTGAGCTAATGGGCAGGAAAGATCATGCAAGGCCTTGAAGACTATGGTAAGGTATTAGGTTGCATTCTGTGTGACACTGGTCCAGGGAAGGGTTTTAAGCAGAGGAACAATGCATCTAAAGTTTTAAAATGACAGCTGCTGTAAGAATAAACTGGGGGTTTGGGGAGACAGGCGAGAAAAGTAGCACAAGACCACATGGTGGGTGGCTGTCTTGTAGTCACAGAGTGAACCTGGGAGTGTAGATGGGTGTTGTGATAGAGAAAGGGAGAAGGGGTACATTTTAAATGATGGCACTTCGTCTCTTGGGGCTTGCTAACAGACTGTCCCTGAGGGTGAGTTAGGGAACAGTAGAATGATTCTCAGGTGTGTGGATAAGCACGTGGGTGGCTAGCCCTTTACTGAGATAGGGAAACCGGAAGAAGCGGTATTAAGTGACTGTCTGGGGACCAGGCAAGGGACTGCTGCTAGTGGAGGTCAGGAGCAGGAGCTGTAGTCTAGATGTGGTGTAGATATCCATTTATTGCACATTTGCTGCTTGCCTGGTCCCCCCCTCCCCAGACCACAGTGGACATTTCTAGTCAATCATAGCACTCTACCAATAAACCTGGACATCAACACAGCCTTAGTATAAATTGTGTAGTTTAGGGGCTGGGGATATAGCTCAGCTAGGCATAGTGCCTGCCTGGCAAGCATGAAGTCCTGAGTGCGATTCCTAGTACCAAAAAAGATTTATGTAGGTTATGTCCTTTATATGGTGCCAGCCAGAAACAGAAGCCCTGGTCTGGTTTCAACTGCATCAGGAGGGGACACTTTAATTTGTTTGCCTGTAAAGAGTCACCATTTTCTGTTTTGCAGAAAGGTGCCAGATGAACCCATAGGGATTCTGACATTACCTAATCATCCTATGTCAGCATATGAGATAAAACCTATTTGCTATTCAGCTCTATTATTAGCTACATATGACCATTTCAATTTAATTTTAATTAATTAAAATGAAATGAATAAAACATTTTATTTCTTAGTTGTTGTAGCCACATTTCAAGTGGTAGATAGCTGCTGAGCATTTCTATCACTGCAGTAGGTTTTACTGGTCTAGATATGTAAATGTTTGAATTCTGTATCTTGTGTGTGCTTTGCCCCCTACCCAACAGTGTAATTTCTTTCTGTGGGAATCCTGGTCAAGATTCCAGAGGCATAGGAGGGGCTTAGTTTTCACTTTGGTCAACTCTCCTTTGGCCACAAGCTGAATGTGTTGTAATTCTTTCTCTACCAAGTTCAGGCGATCCTCAAAAGAGGGCCCCACTAATGTTTCTAGGAATGGCAAGAAAGGTAATCCTGAAAAAATAAATTCAGATATTCTTGGGGAGGTGATTTAAACCGCAAGTAAAGTGGAGGAAGCTTATTTTTAAATATTGTGCTAGGCCCAGGAAAAGTTTAGAGTTTCCCACTTAATCCTCAAATAATGCTATGGAAGGAAGTAAAATATTCCCCAACTGATAGACTAAGGCTCCAGAGGTTAAATAGTCACAGCTTGTCAGGTCCCTAACCTAGAATTTGAACCTAGCTCTGGGGGAGATTCTGAAGGGAACCAAAGGTAGTGAGAAGTAGAGCTGGAAATCAGACAGAAAAAAGTGGGGGGAGTGGGAAAGGCCGTCCACAGAATGTGTGCTGGGGCTAGTGCATCCTTTTTCAGTGCCTGGGGATCTGACCCAGGTTCACTGACATTCACCTCTGGGCTCCTTCCCAGGAGTCTGTGGGAACTGCTGCATGTAGAGGATGGGAGGGAGCAACAAAGGAGTCATCCCTAGTGTGGGAACTGGGGTGAAGCACAAGGGTCCAGAGCCTGAGCCAGGCCCTCAGGTGCTCAACTCGGAAGGGTGGGAGCCGGTTTTCTGGGGCGTCCTGGGTTATGGGCCTTGGGGGGTATAGACTTGGGGTTGAGAGTGGTGGGCAAATAGGAGAGGTTCTAGCCCCCAGTCTTGTCTGCTGGACGGAGACCTTTCCAGGGCCTCGGTTCTTTATACACTACCCGCCGCAGGCCCCGGGTAAGGGGTCACCTCGAAGGGCAACCACAGACCCAATCTTAGCCCTCCCAAATTCAGGGAGGAACCGCCTGTGCCTTGGAGCCCCTGGGCCGTTCTCGCGGCAGCTGAGATCTGATGTCACCGGCCCGGCCCGAGCGCTGCTGGCGGAGGCGGCAGCACCGCGGCGGCTGCAGTATGATTCCCCGCGGCCCTCGGCCCAGCCGGCTCGTGGCTAGTGCTGCTCCCTGGATGCCGACCGCCACTGCGGGTGCCCACACAGGCAATGGAGAGGGCTAGGGAAGGATCCGTGAGTGCTGGGGACTGGGGCAATGGCAGCTAGCCTGGAGGGGGGTTGAGGATGCCTGTGGGTTTTCTCTCTTTGGGGTATTGGTGGCAGAAGCTGGATATAGAGTAGGGTAGGGACTGGCAAGCAGAGAAACTTAGCAGAGACACAAGCTTGATGCAAACAGAGGAAACTAGGCTGGGAGGATCTATGTAATCTGAGAGGGCTTCCTGGTAGAGGAGGTTTGCGCTAGAAGGGAAACCTGTACTTGGTGCTGGATTGAAGTGTGATGAAAGTCACACTTCAGCACAATAACCCCAGAAAAAAATAGACAATGAAGGATGAATTTGCAGGCAGGCTGAACAAGGAATTTTTTTGCCGGGGGGGTGGTGGTGGGGACAGTCTTGCTATGTAGCACAGGCTGTCTTTGAACTCTCATGCTCCTCTTGCCTCACCCTCCCAAATTCGGGGATTTCAGGTCTGTAATGCCTAGCTGGACAAGGGTTTTGTGTGATGGATTTCAAGGTGTTCAAGTCTTGTATATTTGAAGGCTGGAGCTATCAGGGACAGAAACAAAGGCACAGGATGTGGAAAAAAACGGGTGAGAGAGAAGATGGGTTTGGGGGGGGTCACAGTTCCCTCTTCCAACTGGATGCTTCCACTTGCCTGGTTTCCTGAGCCCATTTGCACTGAGTTAATCTCCCACCTCCTCTCTGAAGTCTCCTGTGATTGCCTCAGCCAGGAGCAAACAGGATCTGTTTCCTGCGAGTGTGTCTATGGCATGACACGGCACTTAGGGAGCAGCCATTAATGCCTGCATCTCTCATCTCCCAGCCAGATTTCAGATCTAGAGCCATGGACAGCACAGATGCTCCTGCACTCACAGGAGGAGCACTAGTGCCACCAAAGTGGCATCATTATTAAAATACCCATCCCTACCATTCACACATATAGTACTGTGTGCTAGTGTTGTGCCAAGTCCTTGTCTCTTAGTCCTAGGATATGGGCATTTTAATCCCCATTTCTCAGGTGGGAAACTGAGGGTGAGGAAGTTGAGCGAATTACCAAGTGCCCAGTGCTTTTTAAATGCCAGAACCACTTCTTTTTAAATGAACATTCCTGGCAACTCTGCTGCCTCTTCTAGTGTCTCCCCTATGGCCTCCATGCACAGCCTGTCCAACCCCTTGTCCCTGGACCATCTGCATTCATCCCCATTCCCTGCCTCTGACCTCACACTCAAGCTCAGAGGGCCAGATGGTGGTGGATCCCCTAATTTGGGGTGCGTTGGGGTTTTGTGAGGCAAGGGTAGGTAAGCTCTCAGTGAAGGTGCGTAAATTCACTGATTCTCCAAATCTGTTTTCTAGTCCTAATTTCCCACGGAAGACCCAAGTCACTAACATTTTATGCGTAAATATGCATATATGTATATGCAGATATATGCACATATGTATACATCGTGCACAAATGGTAACATGTTTGTAATATTGTTCTGCTTTTTTTCTAACCTATTTCCTGGAAACTGCCTCATATCTCTTCACATGTGTCTAGCTCATTCTTTAATGCCTATACAACTTTACATAGTAAAGATTGTTATAACTTATTTAACCAATGCCCTATTGAAGGACTTTTCATTTTAATTTTGGCATTTAAAACAATGTTGCATGAGTATTTTGGTACAAGTGGCTTTGCCTAACTATATGTGTGACTGTATCTGTAGGATATGCTTCTGGAAATTGGATACTTAGATGAAAAGATATGTGAACTTGTAGTTTTACTAGATTTTTCCAAATTGTGTTCAGGAGGTAGAATGAATTTATACTCAACCCAACCATCAAATGCATGGGGACCTCTGGATTTTTAAAAACTTTTGTGATTATTCCTGAGCAACTGAGATTGAGGCCCAGTATTTGCTCTTGAGTTACCTAAAAATGTTAGTTTTTGGTCAGTTTTTCCCAGTGTACAGCCCACTTGGGGACTCGGTGGGGGGCTGGGGTTGTGCTTCAGCCTATTCCCTGACTGACATTTCCTTGTCACCTTTCCCCTGACCCTGGCTAGGACACAGAGTTGCAGAGGAAGCTAGACCATGAGATCCGGATGAGGGAAGGGGCCTGCAAACTGCTGGCAGCCTGCTCCCAGCGAGAACAGGCTCTGGAGGCCACCAAGAGCCTGCTGGTGTGCAACAGCAGAATCCTCAGTTACATGGGCGAGTTACAGCGGCGCAAGGAAGCCCAGGTGCTGGAGAAGACAGGACGGCGGTGAGCAAGGGGGAGGCGAGGTCTTGCTGGGAACAGGGAGCTTTAAGAGTGGTGGTAGTACAGCCTGCTCTGCAGAAAACCTTGTCCGAGACTTGGTGTTTTACCACTGCAGTGTGCTGCCCAAAGTAGCTAGGGCTGCACTTGTTAAGGTCAGTGTGCCTGGTAGAAGCTGACAATCTAAGGAAGGACTGCAGTGGAACTGTTTTGCTAACACCTGCCTGTGATTTGAAAAATCTGGCTGGTTTCTAGATGAATGATCTCAAAGCCATTTCACCAGATAGCCAATTTCTCACAAATTCCCAATAGTTTGTTGTACTGGGGATTAATCATAAGAGACAGGAATTGAAAAAAATATATATAATAAACCACTTCAAGGAAAGCCTATCATTCATATAAGTTAGATTGTACATTCTATTTTGGGGGAGAAGGGTACTGGGAATCAGACTCAGGACCTTGTACTTTCCAGGCAGGTGCTGTGCCACTAAGCTATATCCCCTCTGCTAAACTGTGAATTCTAAAAGGGCTTAGCTTCTGGGAGTGAAACACAGTGACATTAGACTACACTGACACGAGACTGCTGATCTGCCAAATTTGTCAAGTGGCAAGTGATATCCTGTGGTCAAGATAAAAGGCTAGAGGAAATATTTGGCAAATTGATTATTCTGAGTACTGGCCGTTTTTGGTAAATTAGTCATTTGGAGAATTGGCTCTAGCAAAAGGGCCTGTTTGCCTCATCAATGCTAAATGTGAAGGTAGTCCTAGCATGGTGCCCATTCCAGCCATGAAGATGACAGAAGGGAAGGTTGTCAGCTCATCCATACAGCCAACAGAATGTTCCAAAACTCACTCTGCTGGCACAGGCAGGCAAGGGGACAGTTTCTGTGTGAGCATGGCCATCAACAGACTGCCCTAAGTCACCACACAGCATGACCTGAGGCATACCAGAGTCCCTGGTAGATAAACACATTGCCATTAGTTCCATACCATTTAGCTGAAGAGCCTGCTGGTCCAGAAATTATATTAGTGGCAGTTGGGCATGGTGGCACACACCTGTAATCGCAGCACTGGGGAGGCTGAGGCATGTGAGCTGCTGCAAGTTTGAGGACAGCCTGGGCTACCAAGTGAGTTCAAAAAGACCAAAAAAAATTATATTAGTGCCATTATATGTAGGTACAGAAAAACTGGCTATCACTTTAGCCAAGAGACACTTGCTCTGAATCCCAGTGATGGGTGGGGAGGAGGCTGTAGGGTGCCCTGCAGTGGGGAATGTGGAGCCCTGGGAAGGAGGTGCAGGTACCTGGCTAAGAGGGCAAAGCAGTTGGAGGGATAGTGGAGGTGTCTTAGGTGAATGGAACATAGATGTTCCGTACTTGTGTTTCTTTCATCAAACACTGATCAAATTATCCTCTGACTGACCCAGTGCCCTCTTGCATCAAAGAAGTAACAAGATGGCAGAAAGGAGTGGCCTCCTTGCTATTGAAAGAAAAGCCTGCAGATACCTCCAAGTGTGGGGCTAGTGGAGAAAAGCGCTTGAAAGAAATGAGTTTGTCTGCGGGTACTCAAGGCCCCGTTTGTCCCTGGCAGGGTCTGGAGAGATGATCAGAGAGGGTGCCTGGAGCGGGAAGCCATGAGCTTGAGTTCCTTAAGCCCAGAAAACCATGGGTTCAGTTAACAACTCTCACAGTTCCTGAGCCCCAACATGTCAGCCTGGCTAAGGACCTGGGGCTGGGCCCCTGGGATCTGAGGGCTCCTAGAGCCCTCAAGAAACTAGAGCAAGAAGGGGAAGTGTGTAGAAGCCAGGCCAGGACCTTGTGATCTACCCACAGGCCTTCTGACAGCGGGCCGCCCCCTGAGCGCTCCCCCTGCCGCGGCCGGGTCTGCATCTCCGGTAAGAAGCACAGCTGCCCCAGCTGCTGGCACCCCTCTCCCAGCCACGCCTTCTCCTGCCCCGTCTCAACATCTGTTCCTACCCCACTGCTCCTTAGACCTCCGGATCCCACTCATGTGGAAAGACACAGAGTATTTCAAGAACAAAGGTGGTAAGTTCCACACCCTGGGACAAATTCAGGGGCGTGTCCCTGAGACTGGAAGCTCTTGTGGGACACTTTTTCTTTTCTTTTTTTTTTTAACCAGTTTTACCCTTTGTCCCCAGACCTGCACCGCTGGGCTGTATTTCTGTTGCTACAGCTAGGGGAACAGATTGAGGACACAGAGATGATCCTGGTGGACAGGACCCTCACAGATATCTCCTTTCAGAACAGTGTGCTCTTGTGTGTACCTCACCCCAGGGCTCCCTTCTTTCTCCGTTTGCTGTAATCTCTAAGGCACTTCTGTGGGAGGATGGGGAGAGAAGGAGGAGAGGGAGGGGGAGCTGGGCACCTAAATTTCCTTATGGAGCTATCCTGTAACTGTGTTCCCATTCCGTGCCTCATGGTGATCACCTTCATTTTCCTTCCACACCCCTGTAGCACTGAGGCGGGGCCAGACTTTGAACTGCGGCTGGAGCTGTATGGGGCCTGTGTAGAAGAAGAAGGGGCTCTGGCTGGCGCCCCCAAGAGGCTTGCCACCAAACTCAGCAGCTCCCTGGGCCGCTCCTCAGGGAAGCGTGTCCGTGCATCGCTGGACAGTGCTGGGGGCTCAGGGAGCAGTCCCATCCTGCTCCCCACCCCAGCTGTGGGGTAAGACCCTGCGCTCCTCCCTGCCCTCAGCTGCTGTACCCTGCACACAGTGACCTTTGAGCCATGCTGAGCAGGGAGAACTGACTTTGTATCCATGCCAGGATGTGAAGATGCATGGATGTGAATGTGCTGGCATTCCAGTCTGTACCTAGAGCTGGGCCTGAGCCAGTCCACAAGATCATGGGAAGGCAGGCAGAGTTGGAAATTGGGGTCTTAACTTCTTAGCAGTCACAAACACATCCTATAGATGGGGCTAGGACAGAGCTTCTAGTTGGCACAGGGTATCATGGCCCTGGAGATACTTCAGGGAATCACAGGGACTCTGAGGAGCCATAAATCATGGAGTAGTGTGGTAACACGTATAAAGTGTAGGTGTGACAATTAGTGGGTCAGTAAACTTCATTCCTAGCTCCTGGTGGGGAGGCAACTCATTAGAGAGGGCTACTTAACGGGGCAGACCTGCTCAGCCTTAAAGCCCCCTCTGACACACCCCCTCCCTTGCCTGATGCCCCCTCCTCTCTTCTCCAGGGGTCCTCGTTACCATCTCTTGGCTCATACCACACTCACCCTGGCAGCAGTGCAAGACGGGTTCCGCACACATGACCTCACCCTCACCAGTCATGGTACGTGTGTGTGTGTGTGTGTGTGTGTGTGTGTGTGTGTGTGTGTGTGAGTGACACTGGTGATGACAACAGGGGCTGTGGGATTCCCCAACTCAATTTTCACTTTCTCCTCCCCCAGAGGAGAACCCTGCCTGGCTGCCCCTTTATGGTAGTGTATGTTGCCGCCTGGCAGCTCAGCCTCTCTGCATGACTCAGCCCACTGCAAGTGGTACCCTCAGGGTGCAGGTGAGGGGACCCCTATGAGTTCAGGGAGGACAGGGAGGAGGTAGGAGGGAGTGGGACCACCTAGGAATAGGACTACTGGAAAATGAAGACTACTGGGTGGATGAAAGGGGCAACAGACATGACAGTGGAAAGGGGGAGGTTGGGAGGAAAGGTGCTGGGGGGGTGTGACTCCTCCAGGAAACACTGAGTCATTTCTGCAGCAAGCTGGGCAGCTACAGAATAGGACACGAGTGTATGGCATCCTGAAAGGCACAAACCTCTTCTGTTACCGGAGACCTGAGGATGCAGACACCGGGGAAGAGCCGCTGTTAACTATTGCCATCAACAAGGTGATGGGTCCCTTGGTGGTGAGGTCACCAGGTACCTGGGCTCAGGCGCTGCTCCTTCAGGCCCCAGGAGGGTAGGCATAGACACCAGAGACAGGGAGGAGGTGGCTTTCTGCACCTAACAGCATCACACAGTGCTTCAGGGCCTGGGGTGCTGAGAGGATCATGTTCTCCTTGCCACAGCATCACTGGGAACACCCTCTGCCCCCGCCAAGTTGCAGAGAGGGTTTCAGTGCCAGTTTAATACTTTTCTTCCTCTTTCCCCCATTCCTGATTCCAATTAGTATCTGCCTTATACATCCTGTTTTTCTTTCCCAAGGTCCAATTGCCCCTTTGCTCCCTAACCCTTTTATTGGCTTTCCCGTCTGCATGTTTGTTTTGGGGTGCTGGGCATCAGATTCAGGGCCTTATGCGTGCCAGGCAAGCACTCTACTGCTGAGTTATAACCCAATCCTTGCTTACACCTTGGAAGTATGGAGGGCCCTTGGGCCGCAGTGCTCTTGACTTGTGCCTCTCCTGCCTGGTTAAGCCCCCTTTTCCTGCTTCTGTCTACTCCTCCATCCCTGCTGAGACAGTGACTATCTCATCCCCAGCCCTTTCTTGCCATTCCTTCCCACTCTGTTCAGTAAGAAGTAAATGAGGGCTCAGCAAGCCCCACAGCACTCTCCTAAAGTAGGGTCCCTCAGGCCGCCTCATGTCACTGCTGAGTGCCATGACCAAGGTGCAGGTGGAAGCAGCCTTCTTTCTCCTGCAGGAGACTCGAGTCCGGGCAGGGGAACTGGACCAGGCCCCAGGACGGCCCTTCACCCTCAGCATCAGTAACCAGTATGGGGATGACGAAGTGACGCACATCCTTCAGGCAGAGAGCCGGGAAGCCCTGCAGAGCTGGATGGAGGCTCTGTGGCAGCTCTTCTTTGACATGAGTAAGAGAAGAGGGGGCTTGGTTAACCGAATATGAAGGAGAGGGGCCTGGCCTTCTCTTCTCATCAGTGCCCTTCCCACAGGCCAGTGGAAGCAGTGCTGTGATGAAATCATGAAAATTGAAACTCCTGCTCCCCGGAAACCACCCCAAGCCATGGCCAAGCAGGGGTCCTTGTACCATGAGATGGGTGAGTCAGAGAAAATGCACTCAGGGAACGTGATGGGAAGTGGGGTTCCGGGTTTCACGGGAACTCAGACGCTGGAAACAGAGAAAGCACTTTGTGCCAGGACAGATTTCTGGAGATTCAAGGCCCACCCAGTCCTGCTGTAGGCCTTTCTCCTCTCCAATTCTTTTTAGGACTATGTCTACCAAAGTTCAAAACAAAACCTCAAAAGAACAGATTCATTTCATGGGCTTCTGTCCTAATTTCTTCTTTTCTGTTTTCCTTTCTGTATGCGGATTCCTGTCTCTTCCTCTGACCCCTTACTTGCCTGGCATCGCTTTCATTTTTCTTTTCTTGGTTTCTTCACCTACTTCTGCTCCCCTCTCCCTCCCCACCCATCCTGTATCCCACAGACTTATCAGAGCCCATGGCCCAAGGGGGCCCTGGTGAAGGGCTGCTTCTGCAAGATAATGCAATCTCAGCTGAGATCCGGGCTTTGCTTTCCTATTACAGTGACAGGTGACAGTCAGGGCTGGGTAGGCCTGGGGCCTGAGCTCTGACCGGCCCCCTCCCCTCAACCCCTTCCTGGTGCCACAGCTATTGAGCCGATGGATGACATCGCAGCGGTGACAGACATCTTGGCTCAGCGAGAGGGCACAAGGCTGGAGACATCCCCACCCTGGCTAGCAATGTTTACAGATCAGCCTGCCTTGCCTAGCTCCTGCTTGCCTGCCTCAGTGGCCCCAGCCCCTACCTGGCCCCACCCACTTCCCTGGGGGCGACCCCGAACCTTTTCCCTGGATGCTGTCCCCCCAGGCCACTCCTCTGGGGCTTCTTGCTCCGTTGCCCCTCTCCCCTCCCAGCGACCCCCAAGTTCTAGAGGCCTCTGCAGTAAAGGCCCTCTCCGTACTTGGCTCCAGTCACCAGTGTGAGGGACAAAGGCACTGGCAACAGGATCTGGCCAGAAAAGGACCCACGTGCAATTGGGCTCTGGATGTGGTGCTATCTGAAGCAAGTCCGCCAACTCAACCTCCTCTTCCTCTCTGGACTGGGAGTAGGCTGGGAGGGGGAACAGAAGTTCTTCTTACGTTGTGGATGCCATGGTACTGAGTGGTTTAGTCCAAAAGCTGGCTGGGACTCCTCCTCGCTTCCTGGGAGAAAACTGGAATAACCCTTCCCTACCTCCCTGCACTAATCAGCTTTGGAGATGGCACTGAAGAGCCCTGGGAGGGAGCACACCTCCCTTGTGACTCCTATATCAACCATTAAAGTTATTTAACAGCAGCTTTCACCTGGTTGTCTTTTTTTTTTTCACCCCCAGTACTGGGAATTGAACCCAGACCTCGTGCATGGTAGGTAAGTGCTCTACCTCTGAGCTACATCCCTACCCCTTTTAAACTTTTATTTTGAGATGGGGTCTCACAGTTACCCATGCTGGCTTCAAATCTGCAATCATCCCAGCTCAGTCTCCTGGATAGCTGGGATTACAGATGTGAGCCACTGTGTCTGGCTCTCACCTGGTTCTGGAAGACAGACTGCCTCTCTTTATGTGGTCTGAACCTGCTCCACCCCTCCTCCCTGGAATTTATTTCACCACCATTGTGAAGTATGACTGTGAAACTGAGTAATCAGACAAGGCCTGGGTGGAGGGGGTACTTTATAAATAACCACAGGGAGGACAAGGGCTACTCTTTGCTCACACACTGCTGAATCTCAGGATCTCAGTGAGGTCATACCCCGTCACAGCAAAGGAGCTGCCTGAGGGATCACAGAACCGAGCACCACACACCTGGGTGTCAGATACACACTCACCACGACAGTGTTCCACCTGGGGGAGAAGAGGGCCAGTCAGAGCTTGCTGCCCCACCTTGGGACCCAGTTCCACTCTTCCCACAATACGTACCTCAATGCAGCCATTCTCTGGGCTTCTGCTCAGCTTCCAGATGTGCACAAAGGTGTCTTCAGCTGCAGAGAGTAGCTTTAAAAAAAAAAAAAACAGAAACATGAAGGAAGAGTAAGAATCAAAATGCTCCAATGGGACAGGTAAAGGCTGGAATAGCCAGTCCCGGTGTCCTAGGGAGGAGGCTATATCAAGTAGCCTATGGCATTCCTCTCAACATCCTAGCACCAGGAAACACATAGGCCAGGATGCAAGAGACTGACCTTGCCCACCTCAGGAGCTAGGTCCAGTGTGCAGATGGCCCGGGCGTGGGCATTGATCTGGATGTTCAGAGTTCCTGTAGAGGCTTCATACAAATGCACTTGTCCATTCCCATAGCCTGCTGCTACAATCCCCTGCCATAGCTGCACAGAGGAGCATGGGACCCTGTGAGGGTGACATTTACCTTTGATTTTTCTAGACACAAGGCTACACTCTGCCTTGAAGCTACTTTGAAAGACCACAGCCTCCTTTTGCCTCACCTACCCAAATCCTAGAATGCGGGTCACTAATGTGAACTCAGGTCCTGACCTCCAGACACACAGTGAGCCGGAATCATCTGCTGTTACCATGTCAGCCACACCATCCTGAGGGGAAAGATGGGATCAGCTCTTCCCTTTCCCCTCTGCTGTGGTTCTGAGCACAGGGTAGGAGATAAAAGAAGGTCATATTTGTATCTCTGCCCGCCGGGGGTTAGGGCAAGATGTTGGGCTCTCACAGGCTGGACCCACCAGTAACCTTCCTCGTGGTTCCCTCAACACACATGAATTGCTTTCCTTGCACTTCCTTACAGAGTCTGATGACTAACCACGATCCCCTCCCCCATCATGTATTAAAAGGGGGTATATAATCTCCTTACTGGATGAATGAAGCTGAGGCCACAGTTCCAGGACTTTTTGGAGGTCTTGCAGTAACCTGGGCACAATCCAGACTGATTCCCAATGCTAGGCAGCCAAAGTAGTCCATGGATGCTTCTATGTGCTAGGGTGAGGGAAATTTACTTACCTGTTCTTGGGCAGGCTCGGTGGCAATATCTGTAACTGGTGTCTGGTGTCCTCTCAGCTCCTCACTCAGTACAACATTGGGACCCTTGGCTGGGATGTCAAATACCAGCACTCGGCCTGACCAGGTTCCTGCAGCCAGAATCAGTGCCCCACTAGTGGCTTCCTGTCCTTCTGGGTTTCAGTACTCCCTCCATCCCAGAAACTTTAATAACAAACCCATGCTCCAACAGTCCCACTCCTTCATTCATTACCCTCATTCTAGCCCACCCTGTCTCTCTGCCTCTTCTATGTTTTTGGAGTCTCAGATTCCCCTTTGCTCCCACCCTTCTCTCAAACCCTTCACAATTTCCTCAGGCCTTCAGCATTCTCCTGCCTGAAGTCCACATCTCTATACCCTGTCCCCCTTAATAACCTGTCCTTGACCCCCTCACCTACACAGATGAAGTGGCCACTGGCAGCAATTCCTCGGGCAAACACAGCCTGTACTGAGTATGAAAAAGGAAAATTATCAGATACAGCACTTCTCCCAAGCCTAGGAGACACTCCCTACCCATATGCCCATTTGGCCCTTCAGGTACCTGAAGAAGCATCTCCAGAGTCCAGTGCATGCCAATAGACCATGACAGAGCCATCAGACTCATACATCTGGAAGACAGTAGAAAGGATGAGGCATGATCCAGCTGAGCGTTGTTGAGCTCTATGCGGAGTACTTTACATATCCATGTTAGCCTTAATCTATGTAATCCTCAAAACCACACTTGGAGGTACGCACTATCCCCCACCCTCACCCCCAAGTACTAGGGATTGCACCCAGAGCTTTGTGTATGCTAAGCAAGTACTCTACCACTGAGCTATTTCCCCAGTCCTTTTTATTTTGAGATGGTCTTGCTCAGTGGCCCAGGCTGCCTTGGAATTTGCAGTCCACTGCTTCAGCCTCCCAAGTAATTGCAATTACAGATGAATAAGGACTGTTATAAGGACTGTTTTTATCCTATTTTTTCAGATGAGGATGCTGAGACTGTGCTCAAGGTCACACAGCGATTTTTTCTTTTTTCTTTCCTTAAGGTCATACAGCTATTAAAGGGGCAGATGTTGGAGGTGACACTTGGGGACTGGAGAAGATGGGAAGAAGATGAAAAATGGAGAGTGGGCTATGCATGTGAAAAGGTTGGAAGTATTTATAGCCAAATGGGAAAAAGGGTCTGGGGACATTGGAAAGATTGGTGGGTGATTTCAGCAGGATCTTCTTACCTGTATCCCTTGGTGTGAAGTGAGAACCAGCAGTACTCGGAAGGGGAGGACACACCAGTGGACCTGGAAGGAGTGAATCAGAGCAGGGAGAAAAATTAGAGTGGAAATATGAGGCATCAGAAGAGTGAAAATTCAGAGGGTCAGGGAAGTTATTCCTTGAGATTTGAAAGTGCAGAGAGGGCGCTAAGTTCAGCAACACTCTTCCCACTCCACAGCTTACCTGAGTGATAAGTGGGGGGCTCACTCCGGCGCCCTCATTAACGTGAAGCTGGCGCTGGGCCAACGGCACACCGTCAGGGGCAGCACTAAGAACCTGGGCTGTTGGTCCATGAACTACCCCAAAAAGCGTGAGGTTGCGGGTAGGCATCTGTAGTACACTGAGATTGTTGCACAGGGCAGCGGCAGAGCCTTGAAGGGGGATGGAGCGCTCCCGGCGGAACATCCTGTGGGAGAGACACCCGAATCACCGCGCACGCGGGAAACAGATCACAGTGGAGATTGCGGAGGGCAGACAATTACGAGGCACCAAGGGAGACCCCTGAGATTAGGTGATGAGATGGGGTGCCCTGAGACCAGTCATAGGGAGGGTCGCTGGGTGGAGAGAGGGGCTGGTGGTGCACAGCAGGGGAGTCCCAGGGCTGAGTCACCGGGCTAAGAGGAAATCCCAGAGGAGGAATGGTGGTCGCACAGGACCGGATGGCTTCAAGTGGTCAAGTCCAAAAGGCAGAATGTGGCTCCCAGGCATTTTCCCTTTCAGCTTCGCTCCTTGTAGCTCCGTGCCAGGGTCTACGTTCGCACCCGCGGCCCCAGATCCCCTTACCTGAACTCTAGGATCCTTCTGTCCCTCCGAATCCGCCGCCACCATAGAGACGACGCACTCACGCACGCTGCTGGGCGGGGCGAGCGGCCAGAGCGCGCGTGCGGCGCGTGGCCCGGTTGCCGGGGTAACTGGGTGTGGGGCGGTGCCAGCGAGTTTCACGGTTGCCGAGGTGACCGTTAGGCTGCAGCCACCGCTGTTCTAGCTGAGCGCCCAAGAGATAACTGAAGCCGTCGCGTCCGAGCTACCGCAGCAGCGATGGCGCAGGAAAGCACGGTGAGCTTGAGCTCTACTAGGGATGCGCCAGAGCTGAGATCGGCCAGTAAGGTCGGTGTTGGGAACAGCCGGCCAGTTCTATGGCCCCGGGCGTTCAGGATGGGTCAAACCACGTCGATGCTTGGGCAGGAAGCCTATACTTGCACGGTGCCCACTCCCACGCTTTGTCACACTCTGGCCCTAAGGGAAACACTCAGTTGATGTAGAGCCCGAGAGCTACAAGTAAATTTGGAAACACTTAATACATATAACAAATTTCTTACAAGTGCATAAACCAGAAATGGTTGGGTATTTAGGGAGAGGTGTTGATCCATAAACCAACTTTTTGCAGAATTTCTCTGGAGGAAAAAAATGAATTAAACAGCGCCAAAGGTACATCTGAAAGTCCAATTGTTTAAAAACAAAGATATTTTAAAATAAAACAGATTTGGAGGGCCTTTGTACAAAAAGATATGGTCAGGCCACCACGGTTACCATGGAGGGGCAGATGTCACATGACAGCCTGGGAGGAGACATCTAAGAAACCAACTCATCCTGGCTCCTGCCAGACCAGGCCAGGGCTGTGGGCCCCACCCTGGGCTTGCCACAGGGCTGTTCTTCCTGATGGAAAGGGTGAATATCAGGCATAAGGGATTTTGAGCTCAATGTGAGGGCTAGGAAACACCAGATTTGAGGAGAAAATGAATTTTAGGAACATCAAGTATGAGGCACTATGACTGGGGGGGGCAGAAGATAAAGGCTGGAGAAGATCGTGTTTGGATGTAAATTTTGGAAGGAACCAGGTACAAGGACACTGTTGTGGGGAAGCAAGTAAGATTCCACAAACTGTAGTAAATTATCATGTCCCCACTGTGAGATTGGGGGCCAGATATATATATATATATATATATATATATATATATATATATATATATATTTGTCTTTTTGAGACAGGGTCTCACTATGAAGTTCAGACTGGCCTTGGGCTTACTTTGTAGCCTAGGCTGGTCTTGAACTTGCAAGGATCCTCCTGCCTCAGCCTCCCAAGTGCTAGGATTACAGGAGTGCACCACCATGCCCAGCTTTTATATTTTATAATAACAATAATTATTATTATTTTGGTTTTGTTGAGACAGGAGCTCATTACTGTGCATAGTTTAGGCTGACATTGAATTCACTATGTAGCATATGCTGGGCTTGACTCACAGCAATCCTGTCTCAGTCTCCCAAATGCTGGGATTATAGGTGCATACCACCACACCTGGATTTTCTTGATTTTAAAAAGGATACAAAATCCATGTTATGAATTTATAAAATAGAGAATAGGAAAGAAATATATCTCCTATAATCATTTGGTGTTTTCTAATATATATTGGTCTGTGTAACTGGTATTACAATTAATATGCAATGTTGTATCTTGTTTCTTTGACTTAACATTCAGTCATGGGTATTTTCATATGCTATTGAAAATTCTTTTTAAAGATTACTTTAATCAGTACATAATATTAATTATTCAGATACAGCATTATTAGTCATCTACTCTTCCTTAGACAAGGGTTCAATATTCTGCTATAATAAATAATACTATGACTGGAATATTGGAGTATATATATATATATGTTTTCAATTTATATTTTATTAGTGCATGTTTGCAGTACATAATGATGATTAAGTCATTCATGATGGGGAGTTGATATACATACATAATACAACTTAATTATTTTTCATCCATTTCCTCACCCCTCCTTCCATACTTCCTTCATCTCTTGGATCCCTTCCCACTTGCAAAAGGAATAGCTAGCAATTTTTTTCCCATTTTAGAGGTTGTCTCTCTGCTTTATTATTTCCTTTCCTTTAATTTGATATGATCCCATTTGTTGACTCTTGGTGCAATTTCTTGCACCCCTGGGGTTCTGTTCAGAAAGTCCTTGCATATGCCTATGTCTTCAAGAGTTGTACCTATTTTTTTTTGGAGTTGTACCTATTTTATCTTCCAACAAAGTGTTTTTGTTTTAACATGTACATCTTTGATCCATTTCAGTTTTAGTTTAGTACATGGCAATAGAATATATCTTTTTATTTTTATTTTTAACATCTCATATGCCTTTTGGGTGTATTATAGGACTAGAATTGCAAGGTTGAAGGTATAAAAACATGTTTTCTCTTTTTCTTTTGGGTATATTGTCCAGACAAACCTCAAACTCTTACAGTTTGTGCATGTAGTCCTCATGCCTCAGCCTTCCTACTAGTTTTGATTGCAGAGCACCACATATCCAGTTTTATATACTTTTTTAATGCTCTTGACACATACTGCTGCATGCCTTTCCAAAAATATTGTTCCAGTGAACTCCAACTGCTGTCAGCATGGTGTCACATCATGTACCTTACCAAAACATTGCTAACATTGAATGTTCTTATTTTGAAAATAATTTCTCTTTGATGACCTAAAAATCAGAATCTACATTGTTTGCTTATTTTGATATTTTTTAAAAAGGTTCAACATCTTTTTTGAATATTTATTAGTCACATTTTCTCTTTTGTGAATTACTATATTCTTTGCTTATCCTTGAGGTCTAACATTGTTTTATTTTATGAGGTTTATTATTGTTTTTCTACTTTGAAATAGGATCTCACTATGTAGACCAGGTTTACTTTGAACTCAGTATGTTTTTTTGCAGGGGGGGGGCCAGGAATTGAACTCAGGACCTCATGGTTGTCAGGCAGGCATTTTGCCACTGTGCTAAATCCCCAGTCCCTCACTATGTAGTTCAGACTGAGCCTCTAACTTTTAACTGATCCTCCTGTCTCGGCCTCCTACTGAATTATAGGTGTACATCACCAATGCCCAACTCTTCTGAATTTTTAATATATTTGAAGATATTTATCCTTTTTATGTTTGTTGAAAATGTTTTTGTTTAGCAGGCAGGATAAAATCTGACTGCAGACTTAGATAAACTTGTATATGAATTCTGAGTATACTACCTAATTGTATGATTCTGGGCAAATTCTATAAAATAGGGGTTAAAAAATGCATAGGTTAAAAAATACATAGATAAGCTGGTCATGATGGTACACAGCTACCTGTAATTTTAGCACTTGGGAGACTGAAACAAGAGGATCTCCATGAGTTCAAGGTCAGCCTGGGCTCCAAAGCGAGTTCAAGGCCAGCCTGCACTACATAGTGAGACCTTGTCTCAAAAAAAATTTTTTTAAAAAGTAGGTAAAAAATATTGGGGACTAAATAGCACCAATAGTTTCAGCATTGACTGATTATTCTCAATCAGTACTAATTCATTATTATTGATTCATTATTCTCGAGTTCTTTGAACTCAAGAACTTTGGACAGTTTGTGCTGCTGTAAATAGCAAGAGGTCACTGAGTTAGAGATTTATACCCTGGGTTTACTGTGCTCTCTCAAGCAAGTGATGGCTAAGTTCTGTAAAGCTTCAATTTTTTTGTAGAGTGGACTCAGTGGGCTGTGAAAAAACTAAATTACGTACATCACCTAGCTCAGGCTGGCCTTAAACTCACTATGTCGCCCAGGCTGGCCTCAAGCTTGCAGCAATCCTCTTGCCTCCTCTGTGCTGGGATTACAGGTATGTGCCACCACACCTGGCCATTCACATTATAGTAAATGTGCCCCCCGTCATTTTCCTTCCTAGTAAACAACTGGAGAAAGCTTCCCTCTAGCTTATAGCTGCTCTCGGGGTCCGCTCCCCAATGCCTGCCCTGAGAGCCCTGTTTCATTCCCACAGCGGCAGGAGAGGCAAACTCGAGACCGAGGCGCCGCCCGCTCCAAGGTGGAAAAAGCGCGCCCGCCCACCGTTCCGGTACCGCAGGTGGACATCGTCCCTGGGCGGCTCAGTGAGGCGGAGTGGATCGCTCTCCTGGCGCTCGAGGAGGGCGAGGACGTGGTGGGCGACATCGTGGCCGACCTGTTAGATCGAGTCATGAACGCAGCCTTCCAAGTCTACCTGAACCAGCAGGTGGGGCCGGGCCTGGGTTTTCTCGGACCTTGCGCTCCCTCTAGCGCCCCCGCCAGGCTGAGCCCCTCGCTCACTCCCGCAGTGCATCCCGTTCACGGTGAGCCAGGCCCGGGAGGCCATGCTGCAGATCGTCGAGTGGCGCTTCTTGGCGCGGGACGAGGGAGAATTTGCAGTGGCTGAGGACCCCACGTGGGGCGAGGACGAGGAGCCGCTGGCGTGCGTGACCGACACCTGGGCGCAGGGCTCGGTGCCCGTGCTGCAGGCGCCCGCCTACGAGTGCCTGGAGGACCTGGAAGACGAAGAGGACGACAAGAACGAAGTAAGCCCAGCCTTCAGCCTCCTTGCACCGAGATGTTGGGATTCCTCACCCTGACTTCTTCCCTCCCAACCTGCTCTCTCATTCCCTTGTGCCTTTCCCCCAGGATACTGGGAGCCCGGACCGGATGCTTTTAGGAAGATCGTGGTTGGCTAGAGGCTCCCAGGAGCGTTCATCAGAGCTGTTTCAGAAGGCAGGAGCCGGGGGAACTTTGCAGGAACCTGATGGTCAGACGAGAAGTCGCCTCTTGGCCAGGTCCTTGAATGGGAGTTTGCAGTCGCTGAGTTCCCACCCTTCCCTGGAGCTGTCCCAGGTAGCTAGCCCTCAGGCTTCTGCCGAGAGGGGACAGCCCCTGGACTCCTATTTGTCCACGGAGGACCTCTACTCTCGCGCCCCCCAGCTAGATGCAGCTGGGGACCAGCTGCCACGCAAGACGACAGAGGGGATGCCGCGCGTGAACTCGGTCGTGTCCTGCCCCTCTGGGGGCGACCTCACCATGCTCAGCCTCTCCGCTTCCATGCAGTCTCCCCAGCCAGGGTTTTTGGATGCGCCTCACTACCGGGCAGGCCTCAAGGCTGCAAAGTCACGACTGGACCCCACACGGCTTCCCCGCCACTGGGTGCGCCCCTTGGCCGAGATCGTGGTCCCCGACCCGGAAGCTCAACCCTTGGAAGCCTACCGGGGGCGCCGACGGCACAGGAAGACACAGGCCAGAGTAAGACCACAAGGTCCTGGGCCTGGGGACCATGTCTCCCCAGCACCTTTCTTCCCTTTCCAGCCTAGTATTCCCTTCTGTGCCTTGAGCCTAGACCCCACTTTAAACTTAGGCCCACTCTTGCCATCCTCCAGGTCAAAGGTACCACTCTCCAGCTGTAGGGTCCGCTTCCTCCCCAAGCACCCCGTGCTTGGTGTGGTTCCTCGAAGCCCTAGTCGGAAACCGTGGCCCAGTGCCAAGTGGCCCAGTGGCTATGAGCAGGAGGCTGAGCTTCTGGGGGAGCTGTGGGCTGGCCGGACCCGGGTGCCTCCACAGGGCTTGGGGCCTGCTGACAAGGAAGACCAGCATTCTGGATGGCCCCAAATAGCACCCCAGATCCTCGAGCCCTCATCCCAGTTGCTGTGGAAGCCCATGGTACGGCCAGAAGCCGTGAGACTGGCTCCTGGTGTGAGCATGTGGAATCGGAGCACCCAAGTACTTCTCAGCTCTGCAGTGCCTGAGGAGGAGGCCAAAGAAGGAGGCACCTCTTCTTCAGCTGACCAGCATGCCATCCAGACAGGTGTGCCCAAGTCCCAGGTGACTGGGGCAGAACTAGTAAAGCCTACCCCCAAAGTATGGCTGCCCCCTTCCAAGCCCATGCCCCATTCTGGGTCCTGAGCTTCTGCGAGTGTGAACTGGACCTCCCCACTGCCTAGGGGAAATAAACACCAAGGTCCCACAGGAATTGAGTGAAGTTTCTTCTCAGTTTTTTCCAAGGGTGTCTGTTCTCTCACTGAATCCCAGGAGAAGCAGTTGTCCAGGCCTGGAAGAAGGTAGAATAATGGTTCCAGTGGATAACACCATGGCTATACTTAGAGGACCTTGCTTTAGGGCCAAGGCTGTTCCCCACAGGGATTCTAGTACCCCACCACCAAAAAGGAGCAGAGCGAGGGCTGCAAGTGGGATCTGGCTCAGTAGGGAGACAGAGGAAGGAGAGGATGGATCTTCGTAAGCACAGAGTGATTCCTAAGAAACTTGACTTCGCTGGTTCCTGGAGTTTAAATCAGTTTGTATTATCCAGGTTTTACTCTTGGAGACAGATTTGGCTTATGCAGGGCTCAAGAAAGCCCTGAGCCTCTTGATTGCTGGCTTGTGGTAAGAACTTGGGTAAGGCAGTCATATGCCCAGGGTACAACATTTGGGAAACTCACTGTCTGGTTCAAACTGTGGGTTTAAACAAATGGGAGAGTGAGTACCTTCTTAAAATTTGTCTTGGGCTCCACACCTGCCTCATTGCTAGTCCCCACTCTGCCTTAACTTGCCCCTCTTCCCCCTGACTTGAATGTCCCAGTAGCAGGCTGATAGTCTCTGCCATGTTATGGGTTCCATTCAGCACCCTGATTTCCTCCTTATTCTGGTTCACATGCTTGGACGATGTTTGTAGCTCTGGTGTAGTCTCATCCCTGGGACCTCCCCAGTAGCTACAGATGTGACCTGGGAAGACTTCCCCAGCGTTGGGTCCAACAGTTGTGAGTGTTCCTCCCACCTGTCACTGCTAAGGGCCTCTGCTCCCAACAGGGAGGGGAGAAACGAGGTCAGTATCCTCTGTCAGCACCTTCGTCCTTCTTGTTCCACTGCCCTCTGGTCACCACCCAAATCAGCTGCTCTCCCTCAGGTATTGGAGAGATTGTGTCCTGAGAGGTAGCCTGTCATGGGGCCCATGCAATTCTCACCACAAGATCTGGGAGCATGGATGTGAACTGACCTAGATTGAGACAGCCTTCATCAGTGACTGCCTCCTTCTTGGTGAGGTGGACCTCAGCTCTGTGGCCTCTCTTAACATCTTCCCTCAGCAGTATCTGTAGGGGGCTCCTGAGCTGCATCTGCTCATAAACAACACTGGACTCATGGTATGTGCCTGGACTTGCTTCCTCACACAGTGCCGGAGTCTCTTTTTTCCTTTCCAGGGACCTCAAAACAGGCATCATCAAAGCCTAACTGTGCATCCTGCTGAAATACTTTAACCCACACATCCCTCTGTCTGTCACCCACCACTTCGTTCTTATCTCCGCTCAAGACACCCTAAGATGTGTGTCCCGGAGGGCGTAGCTCTCGCCTTTGCTCCTGTGTTGGGTCTCTTCTGCTTTCAATTCTGCTCTGAGGGAAAGAATGATGGGCGCTCACCTTTTGTGCAGCCTCCTTTTCTCTGTAGCCTGATTATTTACTGATTCTTGTGGCTACCTCCAGCCTCTTAGCATCCAAATGCCTGCCAAGGACTGACCAGATATATGTGTGTGCCTGTGTGTATATGCATGTGAACCCAGGACCTTCACATCAAGCTATATCCCCAGCCATTTATTTATTTGTTTATTTATTTTTATAAATCTTAGTAAGTAGCTAAGTTTCCCAGGCTGGGCTTATACTGGTGATCCTCAGCCTCCCAGAGTGCTGGCATTAAAGGTGCATCATCTTGCTCCCTATGCACTGTGTCACACAGCAGGGGAACCTTGCTAGTACAAATCAGGATTAGGAGTCTGACAGAATTGCTTCTTGGTAGCAGGCCTCAATACTACTGGCAAGGGAATATGAGAGCCCATCCTTCCTTCACACATCTGTTAGTTTTAGCCAAACCAATGAACAGTCATTGCTACACAATGTTAAGGGAGACCTTAGCTATGAGAAACAGTGTGGTGGTGCATGCCTCAGCACCCAGGAAGCTGAGGCAGGAGCATCACTGCAAGTTTGAGGCCAGCCTGGGCTACATAGTTGAGTTCAAGACTAGCCTGAACTACATAGCAAGATGCCATATCAAAAAACAGAACAAAATGAAATGCAACAAAACAAGGCAAAACAAAATAGAACAAAACAAAACAGAAAAGACTGAGTTTCCACTCTCATAGAACTCAGTCTGAAAGGTCAGCTAGCCCAGCCTTGCCTACAGCCTGTTATAAATTTTAGTTCACATAATTTAGCAGCTGGGAATCCTTGTTAATCACTAAGGGCTGCAGCTTTACTGTAGAAACTGATGAGAAACCTGAATGGGATGGGCCTGTAGGGCAAAGAACTCTGACATTCATGACTGAAACGAGCGGAGAAGCCCTCGAGTAAGCTCCTGACCTCACTGATTTTGGCTATTTAATTTTCTAAGACACAAGTTGAAAACATCCAGCATATATGATCTCATACAAAGGATTCAAGACCAATTGTACATTATATGCATCAATGCAGATAACAAATTATCCATAGTCGTCATCATCATCTTCACGTTTTTTTTTTTCAACACGTTTGACAACTCACTGGCAGTATTTTGTGGTGATACCATATTAGTGTTAATAACATTTTTGGACCCAGTTAATGTTGGATTCATTAGCACATTTAGAACCGCTGAAGTTGCAGGAATAGAGGCTTTCACAGCAGGGGCCTGTGAGGCCATCGTCTGTACTGTAAACCTCTGCCCAGTGAAGGACGCCAGCGCCTGTGCTTTCACTGAAACAGACATGGCCTGCAGGGTGGATTGGCATAGTGTGGGAATACTTAGTCTGCTAGTAACTGAACCGGCACTCAAGCACAGAACTGTTATTTTTCCACAGAAATAGATATCTTTTCTGTGTAAAGATCTGAGTCTGTAGTTTGGAGGTGTTAAGCAGTATTGATCAGGTGGCAGTCTAGGACCTGAATATGGCTTGATCAATGGCAAAGGGGTTTCTGTCTTGGAATATATAAGAAAAAAATCTCTTTGAGGAGGAGAGGTACAAGACTAGACAGCTTGACACTAGATTGCCAATCACACATCATCTGTGTCAACAGCGACTTTCTTAGCACCGCTTGAATAAATTTTGTGGTTACATATTGGAAAGCAAACTCCAGTGTCTGATTTATAACTCTCAGTTCATATTCTGTAATCCTCATATTCTTCAGGATTTGTGCTGTCATCTGTGCATCTTTTGGCATCCTCTTGGGAGAAGCCATCTTGCCAGACTCCATGATATCCACTGATCAAGCTATATCAACCATGTTAATGTATTTCAGTCCTGATCTGAATGCAAGTTCTTTGCCTACTGTGATTTTTCCAACTCCTGATGTACTGGTGATCAGGGTATTTGGGAGTACTGTGGTCCCTGACACCATGGCCTGGGTGTCTCAGCTTGCTCCCCCTGAAAACTGCCCTGGATGTCACCTTGTTGTTAGCTTAAGGGGAGACTTAAGCCCAGCTAACCTGCACTCACGTTACCAGTCCCTGGAATCCATGAGATAATATATGTGCTTTTTTATTTTTAAGAGTAGGAAATTAGAGGGGAGAGACAAGATGGCGGACTGGTAGGTAGCAGGAAAGAGACCCTCTCTGAGAGAGACAGCTCAAATGCAAGAATAAAACACCCTGGAGAGACCCAAACAGAGAGAGATAGACTCTCACAACACAGAAAGAAACTAAAGCGCAAAAACCCCTTCGAATAAGAGGTCCTGGGGCTACTATTAGTGAAGATAAGATCAGCGAGCACGGCACCTGCCTTGAGATGCCTGAATTCTGCCCGACCTGAACAAGCGATCCTCGCCAAAGCGACTGGCTTGAGCCGCCGGAGCCTGGAGCTGAACAGCCCGGTGTGCAGCTCGCCGGGACCGGCACTGCACACGACCCACCCAGAGGCACCGTGAATTCCCACCTCAGCTGCGCTGAAGTCGGTGGTCGGGCAGTCCAGCAGTTCTCGGGGACACGGTGAGTGATGAGAATAAGACCCTCCCACGGGAAAGGGGAAACCGACTGGATGACATGTTGGATTTGGGCAGGACAGCCCTAACTCCATAAGGAAGTGGCTTCAGCTGGTTATTCCCCTCGCCGAGCGGATTGGTGGAATCTGCTTGAACTAGGCCACGCCCCTGGCGGGGACCCAGTTACTTCACTGAGATCAGTGCACACTGATGCAGTGAAGGCCTGCAAAGGTTGACTGGCCCAGAAGGGAGGAGCTAGCGCACACTGCCCGTGGGTGAACTCTAATCTCTGATAACCTATTGAAGAGGGCTAAAGCTCCTAGGCTGCACCCTCTAGAGGAGCCTTAAACAACAAGAAAAGGGTCTGGGAATTACACTGTACACTTGTAT
>PVJX010006449.1:0-77599 GCA_004027295.1 Dolichotis patagonum | reverse complement strand
GCTCTGTTTGGGTTGTAGGTGGCTGGAGTTCTGTATGCTTCATACTTCTGCATATCATTTCTTTTTTCTATGCTTGGGAAATTTTCTTCAATAATTTCTGTGAATAGCCTTTGTAATTCCCCTGGTTTGATTCCTGCTTCTTCATTCACATACTTTATTCTTAAGTTATAGATCTTCTTGTCATCTTCCAGTCTTTGTATCTTTACTGCCTGCTCCCTTGTTATTTTTAAGAGATCTTCCCTTTCTTGACCCCACATTGCAAGCCTGTGTTCAATTTTTGATGGTCTATCTTTGGTTTCTTTCAAGCAGTTTTTCCAGCTTTCTATCGAGTCTTTAGTTTCCTGATAATCCCTTTGAATCTGCTTCATAAATTCTAGGTTTTTTCTGAATTCTTCAATAAATTTTTCTCTCCATTTGTGCTCCTCTATTCTTCTGTCTGTGTCTTCTTGAGAGGTACCCAGCCCTTCTTTTATTAATCTACTTATCTCTTGTTTAATTTGAATTAATATTTCAGTTTTGGTCCCACTTACGAGGTCTTGAATATATCTCTTTATGTCCGCTAATGCTGTGTTTGATGTTGCATTTTTGCTGCCCTCAGTCTCTTTTGTATTACCTTCTCCTGGATCAATGTTCTCAGGGATGGGGGCTGGGAGTGTTTTCTTATTTCTCCCTTTCATCATGTTTTTGGTTCCTTCCATACAAGTATACAGTGTAATTCCCAGACCCTGTTCTTGTTGTTTAAGACTCCTCTAGAGGGCGCAGACCAGGAGCTTTAGCCCTCTTCAATAGGTTATCAGAGATTAGAGTTCACCCACGGGCAGTGTGCTCTAGCTCCTCCCTTCTGGGCCAGTCAACCTTTGCAGGCCTTCACTGTGTCAGTGTGCACTGATCTCAGGGAAGTAACTGGGTCCCCACCAGGGGCGTGGCCTAGTTCAAGCAGATTCCACCAATCCGCTCGGCGAGGGGAATAACCAGCTGAAGCCACTTCCTTATGGAGTTAGGGCTGTCTTGCCCAAATCCAACATGTCGTCCAGTCGGTTTCCCCTTTCCCGTGGGAGGGTCTTATTCTCATCACTCACCGTGTCCCCGAGAACTGCTGGACTGCCCGGCCTCCGACTTCAGGGCAGCTGAGGTGGGAATTCACGGTGCCTCTGGGTGGGTCGTGTGCAGTGCCGGTCCTGGCGAGCTGCACGCCGGGCTGTTCAGCTCCGGGCTCCGGCGGCTCAAGCCAGTCGCTTTGGCGCGGATCGCTTGTTCAGGTCGGGCGGAATTCAGGCGTCTCGAGGCGGGTGCCGTGCTCGCCGATCTTATCTTCACTAATAGTAGCCCAGGACCTCTTATTCTAGCGGGTTTTTGTGCTTTAGTTTCTTTCCGTGTTGTGAGAGTCTATCTCTCTCTGTTTGGGTCTCTCCAGGGTGTTTTATTCTGGCATTTGAGCTGTCTCTCTCAGAGAGGGTCTCTCTCCTGCTACCTACCAGTCCGCCATCTTGTCTCTTCCTCTAAAAATTAAATTTTTTAAGAACTTTAAGAACACTATCAAGAAATTGAAAACAATGCACAGAAAAGAAAGTATTTGCTCATCATATATTTAATAAAACACCCTCGTATTTCCTCAATAACGTTCAGAATTACCATTTGGCCAGCAATTCCACACCTACATGTATACCCATTGTGGTGGATTAACTTGTAACACTCAGCTGATTTGAATCAGCATGGTTCTGGGCGTAGAAAGCCCAGCTGAGGATTGTTGCCAACAGCATAAAAGGAGAAGTGGAGAGGCAGATGCTAGTGCTGTTGATTCTCCTGGAGAAGCCTGTTGTACTGGTTTTCCTGATGTGACCTCAACTGTTCTCATGGTCAAAGGAGCTCAGGTCCTTGCTGTCATTGAGAATGGCTGTGGTTCTCTTTGAGGGAGCTCTGGTTCTTACCTCGAGTGTTGCTTCCTGGTTTCATGCAGATCCCTCAGCCTGCTGGCACAGATCCTTCACCCACTGGCACAGACCTTCTAGCTTCCACCACTCACCTTTGGGCCTTCCCAGTGCAGATCCTTGACACGACTTGCATGAGATACTGCTGTGGGCTCTAAGTCTCCAACTGGATTCTTTAGCTGTCTAGTGCATGGACAGATTTCTTCTTCTGCATTTGATTCTTTGGGTAACTATTATAAAATAATCCTATGAATTATGTGTCCCCTATTAAATCCATTCCACTGTTAACCCTGACTACCATGCCCATGATAACTGAAAGCACTCATACCCAAAAATTTGTACATGAGTAGCCATCTTGTCTCTTCCTCTAAAAATTAAATTTTTTAAGAACTTTAAGAACACTATCAAGAAATTGAAAACAATGCACAGAAAAGAAAGTATTTGCTCATCATATATTTAATAAAACACCCTCGTATTTCCTCAATAACGTTCCGAATTATCATTTGGCCAGCAATTCCACACCTACATGTATACCCATTGTGGTGGATTAACTTGTAACACTTGTAACATTTATAGAAGCATTTTTCATAATAGCCAGCAAATGATGAAGAATGGTTAAAATATGGTTTATTATACACTACAATATTATCCAGACACAAAAAGGAGTAAATGACTGACATGTGCTGTAGTACAGATGAACCTTGACACTGTGCTCAATGAGAGAAGCCGGTCACAAAAGACAATGCACCTTATGAGTCTATTTATATGAACTATCTAGCATAAGGAATTTATAGAGATAGAAAGCAGGTTAGTGGTTGGGGCTGGGGAAAGAGGAAAGGAAGATGAGGAGTTTCTTTTAATTGATATGGTTCTTTTGCATGGGTAAAGAAAATTGCAAAATTAGAGAGGGTTATTGGCTGCACAACTGTGTGGATATGCTGAAAATTACTGTGTGGAAATGCACACTGTTTAAAAGTCTATATTAAAAACACACAAGTAACCCTCTTTTTTATGTCAACTCTGCTTCAGTAAAACTGTGGAATTTTTGTTAAATAAGTTTGAATGACCAAAAAAATGTGAATCCAATTCTTAAGTGTCTGATATTATCTATTTCAGAGCAAGCACAAAACCTGTTCCTCCTCCTGCTGGTATTGAGCCTGGTATTGCAGCTTCATCAGATGTCAGGTAAGAAAGGACAGGGGAAGGGCCTATGCAAGTGAAGCAGGCGATAGCTACTAGCTAAAGCCACAAGCCTGTGGTCCTTGGGCTGAGGGCTTTGAGAGAAAGTGTGATTACTGGCTCTTACAAACCCCACAAAAAGATGGTGCCCAGAGCAGCTTGTGCATTCCAATATCTCCATATTTTCAAAGAGGGTCTGACAATACTGATCAATATATCACCATTAACCCAAGAAAATCTCTGCCCCAGCATAACCTGAGACATCACCATGATCATCCCTCCCACCCTCTTCTTGATTTTCATCCATCTTTGAAGGGTGAAGAGAGACAGAAACGTTAATGAGAGAAAGATGATAAAGTATAAAAATAGACATTACCCCTTAGAGTATCTTGGGGATGTGATTATAGTGACTATAGTGACATCTGAGGTTACTCTGGGACAGAGACTGTCCTGGATCATTGCATTTGCCCTGCCTTCTGCTACTTCTTGCTGACTGCTGAGAGATACAAAGGAGAGCAATCGGGATAAGCATTTCTAAGGTAAGCAATGTCTCCAGGCAGTTCTCATACATGGAGAACATGAATCAGATTCACAGAGGGATTTTGTCCTAAACTAGAAACCCTTAAGAATATGGCCAAGTAAAACAACCCTCCAGCCCCCTCTCTCTTCAAGCACATTGTATGAGACATCTGAAAAATTTAAACTTCTGTTGTTAAATGGAAAAAAAGGGTATAAAATTAGCTTAAAGAGGAAGCTATCTTGGGAGATAATGCAAATGATTTATTTTGTGTTTCCTGGAGATGTGACAGGTGTTAACTCTCACTGATGCCTGGTTGCAAATAAAATGCAAAGTTACCCCTCAGAATTTTCAAAAAGACTCTAGCATTATCCAAGTTAGCTGCTTGAATCTGGCTAACAGACTTGCATGTATGATTCTTTGTGTGAGTGTGTGTGTGTGTGTGTGTGTGTGTGTGTGTACGTGCATGCATGCATACTTTTGCCTAGTTCTTTTCCTTTTTGCTTACTTAAGGGCCCTGAATTAAGGGGGGAAACTACTGTTTACCTTATTTCATAGTTATGGAAACTTTCCAGTTTTCTCCTTTGCTAACCTTAGAAGTTGAATGCTAAAGTTTACCAAATATTGTGCATGAAATAGAAAACATTTTTATCTTAATGTAAAACTAAAAAGCATACCTATCTTATTCACGGATGTGATATACATACGCTAATAGGAATACAGTTACATCTGTAGAATTATTAGGAAGAAGCACAGAGATGAATGTGCACTGAAGACACAGAGGTGAATTTGAATTCCAGTTCCATAGCCATCACTCTTTGATCTTGAACAAGTTGTGTCACCTCTAAAAACCTCATTCTCCTCATCTGTGAAATAGGGATGGTAACTCCTGTTTTAAAGAATTGTTGGAAGAATCAAGTGAGATGATGATAGAAGAGTTCACTCAGTGTCTGGCTCATTATAAGTGTTTAAGAAATGTTAATTATCACTGTGTTCCCAGTAACAAGCCAAATGCAGACCAGTGTTACAACTCTGCTTGTCAGACATGAATATGCCTGTGAATCACAGCACCTGGGTAAAATGCAGCTCCTGACTTTCTAGGTGAGGGGCAGACACAAGATTCTGAATTTCTAATTAGCTCCCAGATAAAGGTGAGGCGATTGTTTTGCATGCAAGATTATAAAATGTGTTTGCAAGTGCAGGTATTTTATGTTTCTCAATACTGTTTGCACATTAAAAGTTTCCAGGAAAACCATTCTTTAAAAATTAATGCTGGCTGGGGATGTAGCTCAGAGGCTCAGTCTCTGCCTGATAAGAACAAGGTCCTGAGTTTGATGCTCAGTACCAAACAAAACAAAAAACAAAATAAAAAACCCTGATGCTGGCTCCACCACTCAGGAAATTTAATTTTTAAAAAATCAGAATGAGCCATGCTTGGTGAAGCAGGCCTCTCATTCCAACTCTCAAAGGCTGAGCCAGGAAGGTTGCAAGTTCAAACCTAGCTTCAGAAACAACGTGAGGAGAATTTGTCTCAAAATTTAAAAACTAAAAAGGTGGAGAGAGATACTGGAGATGTAACTCAATGCAAGGCCCTAGGTTCATTCCCCAGTACTAAAAACAAAAAGAGCAAAGTGGATTCTGGACATTAGTGTATTTTTAGAAAGCTTATGCTGTGGTTCGGATGTAGTTTATACTCAGCAGTTCACCTGCTGGAAGCTTGCTCTCCAGCCTCTGGTGGCAGAAACTTTAACAGGTGGGGCCCGTTTGGAGACAGTAAATAGGTCCTGGGGCACTGCCTTCATGAAGCGATTAAAGCTGTCTCTCCAGAGTGGGTTGTTAAAGTCAGCTGGAACTTGTGGCTCTCCTACACTTTGCTGGTTCCCTTTCTACTTCTCCACTATGTCACGGCACTGCCATGGGGTCCTCCCCAGGACACTGGTGTCATGATGGTTGGATCCTCCAGCCACCAGAATCGCACGTCTCTATGAAGTCCACATTCTCGGTATTTTCTCAAAGCTTCCCAGGCAGTTCCAAGGGCAAGGCCCTCTGCTCAGTGATTCCAACGTGCAGCCAGGCCTGAGAAAACCCACTTCACAGAATTGTTTGCAAGAGTGTCTGGATTTCCTCTGTAATTTAAAAAAGGTAAGAATGTCTTAGGAGTTCAAAAGTGTTTTGCATGTCCTAAAATCCTTATTTTATGTGGGGTAATCAAACTCAAAGCTTTGCATATGTTAGAAGCTCTAACTGGGACAAAATTATACCAAATAACAATCATCAGTTATTCTGAGGTACTCAGGAACATGATTTATATTTGCTAATTATTATCTCCTCTTATGAATAGTAGCCAAAATATGTCACCAGCCTTAGAGATAGCATATTTTATATCTACAGCCTCTCACATTTACTGTGTAGAAGGCAGAGGGCAAAGCAAGTTTTTATTTATAAAAGGCTTGGGGAGTCAGGAGGGGAGTTCTGCAGTGTGCTAAGGGGAGTTCCAGAGGAAGTTACAGTGGAGCCCTTTCTCATGAGAAGAAATCACAGTGTGGTAAATAGATTTGCAAAATAAATCCAATAGAGTTTACACCCAAATTATCCAATTCTTACTCAGACACAACAACTAATCTTCCTTGCATGCCCTGGTTTCTTCTTTATTTCTGTCTTATCATGTGTAATAAAAGAAGGGAGTACTTGGAGAAGAATAAACAGTTCCTGAACCTAGCACATAGAAGATGGTTAATGCACTTTTGATGAATGGATAAATAAATGTTATCCTTCTGGGGGCACAGTGAATATGGCACCAGGCATCTCCACTTAGAGATGGTTCATATCATACAGGGATCTACTCTAAGAGAGCCCCATTATGAAGACTGCTCCCATCGTTTGAGGCTGTCTTATTACAAATGTGCAGTGGACTCCACGAAACAGAATAATACAAGAAATCCCAAATCTCCACGCCCCTTTGTGCCCCCAAGGTCTTCTCAACTTGGCCCTGCAAGCACATGTGCATTTGCATGGAAGCACTTACCTTAGAGACCTGCCCTGGTCCCATCCCACACAAAAGCATGCTGGATGCATGTAAGCTCTTCTCCTCTCTGGACCACAGATCTCAGTAGAAAGGCACATAAATGTTCTAGTCATAGTTGAAATAGGGAGTGAAGGGAAGATAGAAACCTCGCAGACATTTTTTTCTTTTTTTAAATCGTTTATCGGTACAGTTTAGGTACACATAATAATCACATGCATCATAGGGAACTTGTATCTGTACATGGTATATCTTGATTCTTTTTTTCCCATTCCCCTACCCTACCTTCAACCCCTCTTCTGCTCCTTATTTACAAAAGATTTATTTCCATTTTTTCTTTCTTTTCTCATTTTTGCTTTTTCCTTCTTTCTGTGTGCCTCCCACCCTAGTTTCTCTTCCCATTTGAATATTTTATTTGTATTTCACAATATCAACTATACATTTTGATCGTTATTTACAATTTTGGTTTCTCACACTAGAGAAATAATGTGGTGTTTACACATGTGTGTCTGATTTCCTTCACTTAAGAGTATAGTTTCAAGGTGCATCCATTTACCTAGAAATCTCTGAAGTTTATCTTTCCTTATGACTGAATAGTACTCCATTTTATAGAAAAACATCTTTATCCATTCATTGTTGATGGACATCTGGGCTGTTTCCAGGATTTAGCTATTACAAACTGAGCTGCTACAAACGTGGGTGCTCATGCGTCACTGCAGTATGATGCTTTTACTTCTTTCAGGAAGATACCAAGGGAAATAACTGCTATCAGCCATTTTTTATAAAGCCCATTTGTGCCAGTCACTCTCAAGAGTACTGTGTACTGAACGGAAAGATCAGTGATCTCTGACAGGGTGGACTTCAGTGAAAAGAAATAAGGTCACGGTTTTGTCTCCCCAACCCCCTCCTCTCTCCCCCTCCTCTCTTTTATTTGCCAGATCCTCAACTAAAACTGTATGTGCTGGATGTTGCAGGGAAATCAAAACGACCTCATCCTGATTCTTGCTTTCTGAAACCTTCAGGGTAATAAAAGAAAAACTTGAATCAGAAGTAAATTGCAGCACAAATCATTGAAATAGCGGGAAAATTAGAATCCAGTCACTGGGAACTGACTGTCCTGGTTAGTAAATATTATGTCTGAAGAATGGCCATGCATTTGATGTATAGATTGCCACTTTCCCACAAATTAAAACATGGCATAAAAGAAAGTTTGCTGAGTGCCTACTGGCTGCTAGATCTGGGCAATTTGCCTAACATTCCCCAGAACACCATGAGGCAGATACTAACCTCATTTGATAGAAGAGAGGCTGAGATTCATGTTGGTTAAGTGAGAGCTCCCAAAGGGCTCGTAACCCTAACACAGTCAAGACTTGAACCCTGGTTCACTTGTCACTAAGTCCTATGTTGTTCCATACCATGTTTTATACTAAAATGACTCCTCACATAGTGACTGTTTACAAGCTGCCAAATATTTTTAATGGAAAATTTGACTGAATAAGTTAATGCATGAAGCAAGCGCTACTAAACATAATGTAATCTAATCCGTGATGGTACAGACACTCCTTCAAGATCTTTCTATGCCTTCACCATAATGAACACCCATTCATTAACAATAAAAGCAGCATAATTCAGTACAGCCCCTCACACTATGCAAGGAAACACCATCTTCACCAGGTCTACCATATTTCACTACTATATATGCTATTATTTTATGCTATTATTAGTCTAATAAAAGACTTTAAATCAACTCAGATTCTTATTTTTTAACAAAAAAGTACTCTGTATAGATGGAAAACCAGTATCACTTGTACTAGTAAAATGAAGTAAAATGAAAATAAACTAGTTTTTATTTAAATCTACCTGGATGCTACTTTGCATTTTATTAAAGGGAAAAATAGCTGATGTTAAAGGTTGAAAATTTATATAATTGAGCGACTAAAATAGATTTCAGAGGGAGATTTCAAAGTTCTCTCTAAATAATTCAGCTCCCTTTAGGCTTTGATTCTGCCCCATTTAAAGTTACCTTACACACTTACAATTGTATGCGCCTCACATTTTGGGAAATGCTGTTTAAGTGAAAACTAAAAATTTTGAAGTCAAACACTATCTGGCTCTGAATCTTATCCTTACTAACTATATTCCTAAAACAAACTTCTTTGGGCAAGTTTGTCCAAATGCTGTATAAACCTTAGTGATAATATTTATTTCAGAGTCATGTTTCTGGAGTTAATTTCCTGTAATCATAAAGTGCCTCGAAAGTGCCTAGCACATAGTATATATACATTAAATGTTAATTCCACTTTTTCTCTCTCCTTATTGATAGAAATTAGAAAGCGTCTACAGTGATTTGTATGGTGTTTTGGGACTTACAGAGATGCCTAGTCTGAACTTGATTATATAGTCTTGGACAAATAACTAAACTTTTCTGTGCCTCAGTTTTATATTCTAAAAATATAATAGCAGGACTGTTTGCCTGCTTCACTATCTTCCTAGGAAAGCTAACTGAGATAATGTCTGAGGAGTAGTTGAAAATGAATAAATATTAATTTTTTAAAAATTAATATAATAAAAGACACACTGTCATTAGTCCCCCTCAAAATATTCCCTCTCACTTTGAACACACTCACTTATTGCTATTTTTTGAGCAGTTCTAGAAGTTCTCTTTTGTGTCTTTAGTTCACTGTTCACAATGGGATAAGTATGTAGGAAGCAAGTGGGTGTATTTTGAGCCTGCCTTGTATTAGCAGAGCGTCTAAAGACTTAACAAGTTACAGCTGTTATTCCTATCAAAGAGGATATTTGCCAGGGAAATGTATAACTTGATCTGTATACACCGAATAAGAAATCTTTATTATAAATTGTGAAGGCAGTTTAGTAAAATGGACTCAGACCTCGGTGATAGAGGAGTTATAAAGAAAGACTTGGTTCTCCTGTGATGTATGATCTGGAATGACTCTGAGCTCCAGAGGAAAGGGGGGAGATGCTATGGAGCAAGCAGTGCTGTGCAGCAGAACCTCATGCAGGAGTTGTGCAGGGGCAACTACACAAGTTGAGGGGACTGTTCAGAGCAGTGGACCAAGAATTCTACTCCTGCCCAGCTGGGGTGGACAAAGGAGAGCCGAAGGGAAGACCCAAATGATGACAGTGATCTGGAAAATGAGGCTGCAATGAGATCAGCTCCTCCTCTGGAAGAACTGACATGTAAAGGAGGGTAACAGTGGCGTGTCTTTCCCTTCCAGCTTTATTCACAGTGACAGTCCCTAAGGAACTGTACACAGTAGACTATGGCAGAAATGTGAGCCTGGGGTGTGCTTTTGACACTAGAGGTCAAGTGGAACTTGAATCACTAAAAGGCAGTTTGGAAGAGGTGGAACATGATATAGCCTCATGCAGTGGAAGAGCCAGTCCGCTGCAGAGCAGCTTGCCCCTGGGGAAGGTCTTGCTCCACCATTCCCCAGTGCAGGTGAGAGATGCAGGACTGTGCTGTTACAGGGATGATATCAGAACTTCCAAATACGATATAAGTGAAATATCATATCTCCAGTCCTGTTAGATGTCTGATATGCCAAGTTTGTGTTCTCTAAAAATCAAAGAATGAGTTCTAGGAACAACAGAGGTTAAGAGTAGGAAATAACAGTAGGTCTGAGAGGTTTTTTTGGTAAGAATCTTGGGTGTGTGTGTGTGTGTTTGCTTGCACTCATGGTTGCACACAGGAATACCATGGAGTAAGGCATTCTTGGTTTTTGTTTGTTTTCATTTCCTATTTTGGGTCATAAAAAGTTAAAGATTTGGAAAACCTTTGCTGCTTAAATGCAAGTCCTATCTATTTCAGGCAAAGCAGTCAATGTCCAGAGAATTGAACTGGGTAACTCAAGAGAGTATGGTTAAGGAATAACTGTCCCATTTCTCTGGGTTCAGGTCTCTCCCTGGCAACAACACCGAGAACATAAATATGAAGAGAATTTTCTTATTCTTGTTCATTTAATAAAGGTCAATTGGGCAAGATATACTAGAGTTATGAAAGAATAGATAGCTCGTTGATTGGCTTGTACTTTCTAGGCTCCTGAGTTAAACTGAGCTAGCAGTTCCTTATCCCTCCCCATCTCTCTCCTGAAACCTCAGAGGATCTGCTTTGTCTCCAGGAAGATTTGTGTGTTTTGACCCTAGAGACCATTGACCTTGGTGTCAATGGTGTGACTGTGATCTGATACAAACACACCAGAATGAATAGGTACAAAGTTCATTTCATTTGTTTCCTTGATGGGTTCACCTTGCATAACCTTATAGTTTGCTTATTTATAAAAGGACATAGTTGCTCATACTGTAGAGGATTGTCATAAACATTTTAAAAGTACGGTAACACCTCAGTTCACGAATGCTTCTGTTCACAAATGATTCAGTTCTAAAGCAAAAACGTTTGACAAAATTTGCTTCTGTTTCCAAACTCCATATTGGATGAAAAACACAAGCACAGTTATCACATATATTAAGTTTGTGAACCACAGTACCACTGTGTAATCATTAAGAACTGAGCCTCATGCTTGGCATAGAGAAAGGGTCCATATATTTAGTAAAATATCCTCAGTTATTACAGGGACAGTGACTTTCCTACAATTCAACCATCAGCAAGTCACCAGGAAAACCACTCTATTTCCTACATCTTGACATCAGCAGGAAGAAACTTTATAACATGGGCATTAATGTGAATTTGATGAACATGAATTCAATGAACTTGAGGAAAAAAGGCTATACTTTCTGAGATCCTGTAGTACAGTAGCATCTGCACCTTCCATGTTTAATGATCTTTTCTTGAGTTCTACAGTGCATCTAGGGCAGTGGTGGCAAACCTCTGGTGCATGTGCTACAGAGGGCTGTTAAGAATGAAAGCTCTAAAAGATTTGTCATCACTGACCTAGCATCTTTGAGAAACTGGGAGGAGGCTGCCTCTCGTTCCTGGGAAGAAACTCTGCTTATTTCTTCAGATACAGCAGGGATTCTTCAGATGTGGAAAGACTGTTCCTTTAAGCAATATCATCACACTGGGGCATATTGGGGATTGCAAAGTCTTTCTAAGAGATGCATGAGCATGAGTAGTATAGTAATACCTTGGTTCAAGAATACTTCTTTTCACAAACAATTCCATTCTCAAACACAATTATTGGGCAAAATTTTGCTTCCATTCATGAACTCCACATCAAGTGACAAACACAGACATGGCCATCTTCCCCACACAAATGCGGCCATCTTCCCTAAAACTGTAAAACAAATGAACTTTGTGAACCAAGGTACTGTATTAAGAAACAGGTTTCTAGATCCTCATCTTCCCCAAGTATGGTACTCTTTCCCAAAACTGATGAACCTGAAAACATGCTTGCCAGGCACGGCTCTTGGAGTTCCCCTAAAATACTTCCTCTTTTACTATTGCTCTCTTCTACTTCATAAAAAAAAAAAATCCTACCCTTCTCTCATCATGAAGTAAATCCATTTACCCAGGGTTTAGACCTCCATAGTGTCAGATAAAAGAGGCCTGGAAACACTGACACTTTATAGAATTATCGTGACTAATCATTTTGCAAAACAGGTGGTATTGAGTTCTCTGCTTTCAAAAAGATTTAAAGGAAGCTAATATAGAGTTCACTGATAATCAGAAATGAGTGATTTATGCCATATAAATCCTGGCATTCCAAGAATGACAAACACAGCTGTAACAAAGTAGTTTCTAGTTCCCACCAACTTTTAAGAGTAAGATTCCTTAGTCCTCATGGCCACAGAAATGAAAACCAGAAATAAAATATATGCATAATTCTATATATATATGCATAATGCACATAGACATATTATTGTTTTCTCTCAAATTTTCATTAGTATTTTTGCAGTACACAGAACATACCTTCTTTGTGGGGGAATTAGTACACACACAGATTGCATCTTGATGCTTTTTATTTCCCATCCCTTCCTCTTCTCTCCCACATCTTTTTTTTTACTTTAAAAATAGTAAAATCTAACAAAACAAGACAGAACAAAGCCAATCAAAACAATGCAGCAAAATTGGTACTGAACTTCAAAGTAGGATACCAGGAAAACAACAATAGCTACCATAGTATATCTTGTTATCTTCACAATAGTTGTCCATTCCATCAGGTATAGCAAAACCAAGCCAAAAACAAAACACAATAAAGCCAATCAAAACAGAATGTTGAGTAAAGCAAAACAGTGAAAACAATATTTGACTTCAAAGACAAGATAGAAATCCCCCATATTTGCTATATTGCATGCTGTCATCCTCCCAAAAAATGCTCAGAACTCTGGCCCCAGGCCTGTATAATCAGTCAATCAATACAAAGATATAGGTGCTTTATGTACCTTAGTTGCTATCAACACAGTCTGTCCTCTGAAACATCTGGTTGCTCACAGTGGGGGTGGGACACAGGTGGTGTTTGATTCTCAGCCCGCACACCAGTAGGCTCATGGGACCAACACACTATCTGACTTCTCTCCCTGGAAACTGCATGGCTTGCATGGCTTACCAGAAAGGCTGACTAATTTATTTCTTGGTTGGTTCCCCAAGTCCTAGCATGGCCAATTCTTTGGAGACACTGACTTTTATCTCTCTCCCACATCTTTATACCCCTTCCTCATCCTTTCAAAAAACAAAATCTGGGATTCATTGATTCTTTTTTTTCTAATCTCATTAATTTCCACTCTGATCTTTATAATTTCTTTCTATTAATTTTAGATTTGGATTGTTTTTGTCTTTCTTGGAACTTGAGGTACATCACTAAGTTATTTATTTGGAATCACTCTATTCTTTTAATGGGTACATTTATAGTTAATACCCTCACTCTTAGAACTGCTTTCATTGTGTTTCATAGGCTTCGGTGTGTTGTGATTCCATTGTTATTTGATTCCAGGAACTTTTTTCTTAGCTTATTTCTTCTCTGATCCACTGATTATCCAATAATATATCATTTAGTCTATCTATTTTTGCATAGTTTCTGTGGCTTATTTGGATGTTGATTTCTATCTTCATTATTTTATGATCTAATAGTATAGAGGGGATTATTTCAATTTTTTTGTATTTCAAAGCATACCTAAAACCTGGTTTAGTAAGGCCTACCACATTGTTTATTATGAGAAATTTTCCATAAACTATTGAGAAAAATGTGTATTTTGTTGTCATTTAATGAAACACTGTAGATATCTGTTAAACTAATTTGTTCAGTGGTCTAGTTTGAATAATATTTTTTTCTTGACTTTCTTGACTTTTTGCTTAAGTGACCCATATCATTGTGAGAGTGAGATACTGAAGTTCTTGTATTGTGTCCATCTGTCTTTTTAAGTCTAATAGTTTTTGTGTTATGTAATTAGGTATGCCAACATTCAATGCATAGATATTTAAAATTGAGTTTCTTCCTGTTGAGTTGTTCTGTTGACTCTTCCTGTTGAGTTGTTCTGTTTACCAGTATGTAATGGCCACCTTGGTCTCTTATGAGCAGTTCTGGCTTGAAGTTTGCTGTATTTGAAAATAAAAGAGCTACTCTTGCTTGTTTTGGGTCTCTGGTTGAATGAAGTATCATCTTTTGTGCTCATATTTTCCTTCTTTAATATCTTCAAATGTTTTGACCATTTGATTTTGAATTCTTTGCTATAGTTTTCTCTACTTCAGTGTCCATATGATCAGATTTTTGGGAGCTATGGTCTTGGAGGACATCTTCTTGCCTTACTTTCCCATGTCTTTCTTGTTTCTATGCAGTGAGTTGAAGATCACATAAGGTAGAGAAAGTATTGCTACCGTGAAGATCTATTTAGTCAGGTTCTGTCTCCCTGTGACATGTCCTTGTGTTTGGTTATGTCTTAGTATTTGTACCTCTTTTTTACTTACTCAGCATAAAATCTGAGTATTTTCTAGTGTCCATCCTTCTCCAATCTTGATCCCCCAGCACTTGTGTTTATGGAGGCAAGATCTCCTCCCTGGGAGCCAGGGGTTAGTGTTCCAGTCTGCTTTGTTCTTTTCTCTACATTGTTTTCAGTTTGTAGTTACTCATTTTCCTACTGGCTCTTTCAGGATTTCCCAGAGCTCTGGTTTGTTTGTTTGTTTGTTTTCTTTTCTTTTTCTTTTTTGTTCTGCTAAGATGTTTTTCAATTCCAGGTTTCAAAGAAGCTGCATTTTGCACTTTGTTTTTGCTCTACCATTTTTAATCTCCTCCCACACAGAATCATTTTAACCATAAGTCATATACATTGTCAAATTCATGAGCAATTAAAGGGAAAGAGCTATATTTCTGGTAAATTGTTAACTTTTGTGTATCAATATTCATAACATTTTACTTTTTATTCATGTATGCACAGATATTAATGGAAATTGGACCTCAAGTAGAAGAAAACCGAATATAAAGTTTCAGTCATTGGAAAATTAATTTCATTAGCTATATGTATTTTGTTGCAAGGCATATAAAAATAATAAATCAAAGAGCTGTAAAATAAACAAGTGAAGCATTAAGATAAACTTCATAGGGAAAGTAAAAGGGAAAATGAGGTTTGAGAGCTAAAAAGATACCATGTAAAGCTCTGATCATTAGAGAAGAATTTTTATATGTACTTTTCAGGGAATGATGGGGTGTATAAAAGACAGCTTCTTTGATATTTAGATGCCATTGGACACATATGTAAGAAATAATCATTTTACTAAAATTATAAACATATAAAACCCTGCAAAATTATGTATTTTCCAATATAGAAACATGAAAACTTCTAACAATTACATTAATATATAAAAGGAAGCATACTGCATCATAATTCCTTCAGGAAAAATGTAAGAAAAAAACTGAAGACCAGCATCTTACAGAGTTTCATAGGTGCTCCTAACAGAAGAAGAGCAGACCTGGAGTCCAAGTGAGGGTTCCCATAAACGAAGTAGGACTAGAAAAAGAGAATACTTTTACCATAAAATCCATTGCACACACCTGGGAAACATGTTTATAGCAGTTTCTTTGATCTCCATGTAGCACTTCAAATGAAATGTAGCGAAAAGAGAATTTATACCAAAGGATAGAAAAAACACAAGACACAAGATAGAATGGCTAGAGAACATGGAAGAGACGGAAATAAAGGGCTGTGGCTTTGAAAAAGCCAGGTTTCAACTATCTGACTGAGAGGAAATCATCTGAGGGTGGCAGGGACCATGACTACAGCAGATTACAGAGGCTCAGAGAGGTCAGCAAAGTCGGAGCTGGCCTGTGCAGAGGACCCCAGAAAGGCACAACAAGCACTCAGAACACAAGAGCCGAAGCAGCCTGCCTGCCTGGACTGAGATGAGGGGGAAGACATCACCAGGAATGGGCTGAAATTTGTACAAGTGTTTTGAACCAATAAAAAGACCAAACAGAGGCAATAACACTACTTCAGGAAGTGGAGGAAGGAGGAGGCATGACTTCCATTAAAATGACCTTCATCATTAAAGAGGAAGACAAAAATCACAAAGGAATATGGGGGAGAGGCAAGGCAGGAGTGAAAAGGTGACTGTATGTTCAAGCCTCCAGGCCCAGGGAAAACATTTGCTAAAATAACTTATCCATGGAGCTCCACCTCTGCTTTCAGTGTCCTTTTCCCCTTAGGTAAACCAGAGAATAGGGAAATCTGGAACCAAGAGAAGTGTCCTGAATTTGAAGAAGGAAAAGATCCTGGGAATTAGAAACTCCTAACATGATCTTCCTCTCCAGGCTTCTTTAACAGATGAATGAAAAATGATCCTAAAAGATTAATTTCAGACCTTGGATTTTCTAAGACTAAAACATATAAAATTATAATTTCTCACCTTATCTGCAGTCATAGTGATAAAGAATATAAACTCATATGATAGTGAGGATGGTAAGATAATATCACTGGTAACATAATTATCTCAGATAGCAAGAAATAACCAGAGAAAAGATAAACTATTTAAACCTGTGGAAATCTAAAGCAAAAAATAGTAATTCTTTCCATGTTATCACACTGAGAAGCCAATGGGGAACAGGGAAATAATTCAGCAGTTTTCAATAGCCACTACTAGATGAGAGGTATAAAGGATAGACAGAGTATGTAAAGCCCAGGGGATAGTTACCCAAGGGACCCTGGAACACAATGAGACTGCCCAGTGGTAGCTAAAACCGGGAAAGAGGTGCATCTGCTCCTGGAGAGGCCACTAGGATCATAGACAGGTGACAGACATATCCTTATTTATCTCTCCTACCCACCCTCCAGACTTATCCTACTTCCTACTGGCTGTCAAGAGCCTCATATGCACAGTCTGCAAGAGTCTCCTTCCCTGCAATACAGAGCAGAAAAGAAAAAGTAAAGGATGAATCCACAGGCAGATGCCAGATCCACATAGCATTGGAACTGTTTTTTTTTGTTTTTGTTTTTGTTTTTTTGAGGGAAGGGTCACAGGATCTTTCCAAGTGGCTAAATTGCCCTGGCAGTGTTCAAACTTGTGATCCTTCTAACCCAGCTTTCCAGATAACTGGAATAAGGGACATGTGCAATGATACCTGACTCAATCAACAGGGTTTATAATACATTAAACTGCTGGTGATTGTTGAGTCAGAGTCAACAAATAGGGACTGAAGGCCTCAGGTCAATTTACAGATAACTTCTAGTTCATAAGATGTCTATTATTCCAATTGGGGATAATAGCCAACAATCTAGGCATTAGATCATACATTTGACAAAATTAATCTTTTGACCTTAGTTTCTTTATTGCCCTGCGCTGGGCCCAAAAGTGCTCAACTCACAAGGAATAATAGCTATACTATACTTCGTGCTGCTTAATGACTATAATATAAGCATGTCACACTGTCTCTTTTAAAAAATGTATCCAAAGACTGATATCTGGAAATGGACCTGAAAACAATATCCTATCAGATATGGCTGAAAGAAGTAATTGTTTTACTTAAAATCAAAAAGAATTTATGGGCTCTTTCCAGATATTTTCAAATATTTGACGAGTTACCTTTAATATGGAGAGTTAATAGTTGCTAACATTGATTGAGTATTCACTATGTTCTAGGTTTCTGTGTAATCACCCTAACACCCTTAAAGGCAAATAGTATTGTACTCATTTTATTAATGAAAGAACTGAGAATTTGAGAGATTAGGTAATAGTCCTTGACTAACACATAGTCAAATCTTTCAGATTTTGAAGACCTTATTCCTAACTACTGTACCTACTATATGTTGTTTTACTAAACCAAACTTGTACCAATGAGCTGAAGCTACAAAACAAGCTGGCATAAGGGTAATCTTCCCAACCAGAGCTTAATTATTTAATCATGGTAAAGGCTGCTTCTGGAGGATGTCTTTAACCAAAAGTTATCTATCTAGCTGATTAGTGGTATTGTAAAAATAAATATTGCTCAAGATAAAAAGCAACATTTCATAATGATGAGTCAGTTATACAAGGGTACACAAAAATCCTAAATATGTATGCATCTAACAACATAGTTTGAAAATATTAAAAACTGGCAGAGTGGAAAGGAGAACAGATAAATCTACAATCATATCTGAGCTTTCAGCTCATCTCTGTTGTAAATGATAGAACAGGAAAATAAAATACTGTATCAAATTTGAGCCACACAATTGGCCATCTTGATGTAATTTATATGTATAGAACTTAAAGCCAACAACTGTAGAATACATATTGTTTTTACGGCTGTGTGGAACATTCATCAAGATCATATTCTGGCAGAGTTGCTGAAAAGAGTGCTCTTATTAGTAGGAAGTTGGAAACCTTGAATTTAAGGTCACTTCCATCTCTGAAATTCTAAAATTTACTCATCTTTTCTAAAGAATATTCCCTTCAGCCCAGCTTCCCCATTGCATGTCATTGGTACAATACCTGTCTATTTCTTTCTCAAATGTGAAGGAGGGTATGACAGTTTAATAGCTTTTGTCCAAGTGTCTGATAGTTTGCCTTATATCTCAGGAGAATTGAGACTTAAACTTTTCAGTGAGGCTCAAATTGTTAAGGCTTTGGTAACTCTTAGAGATAGACTAAATATCTTTTATATAAAGAGATGTCATGAGTCTTTGGGGGACCAGGGGTGGAATGTTATAGCTTGTGTCTAGATGTCCCTGCAAAGCCTCATGCAGTCATATATGGGGCATCTTTAGAGGTGGCTAGATCTAGTGTGTGACAATGAAATTAATTCATGGAACAACACAAAGAACAAACACATTAAGATTAAGTGTGAGTGCTACCCTCCCTAAGTAGCCTAGATACAAGATATAAAAAAGAATTGTTGTCACTCACTTGCTTTTGCTATATTCTGCCCACGATGAACTATTTCTTCTTTACAAGGCCTATCTGCAGTGATACCCTGTCTTAGATCCAGCCTACTATAAACTGAAAGCTCTACAAACTGTGACCTAAATAAACCTTTTCCCTCTTTAACTTTGAGTGTCAGATATGTTGTCTCAGCAATGAGAAAAAGTAAGATAGGCAACATTTTTAGAAATATAAAAATGTATAATATAGGCTCCTATTACTTCTCCAAACATTGCTGTTGTTTTTAGCTAGACATTTCTCCATTTCCACCTTCATTTATACATCCTAGTCAAAGCCTCAGCTAAGCTCTTGATTTCTGGACCTTTTCTTTCTAAAATTACCTTTCAACTCAGCCATCATGATCCCTACTTGTCCTGTCTTGGCTAAGCCTTCACCCACAATACATAGATTCAATTAATCCATGTTTTTAATATTTCCCAAAGACACAAGTGTTTACAGAAATAATGTAAATATAATAGAATTAAATGATTATAAGAGGACACCAAACTAAAGGAAAATAAATGTAGATAAATAACCTAAAACAAAAGAGAAAATGAATTCTCAACATGTAAACTTCTGATACTGTTTGGGTGGAATTTTGATATGGGTGGAATTTTGGCTCCACTGACTGGTGAGTCTACCTAGGCCATGTTCTTCAGTTCACTGTTTCAGAACCTGATTCTTCTTGTGTTTTACTAGTTTTGCATATGACTAGCTGCTTAAGAAAAATATACCCCTCTTTCTGTTCATGTTGCTCCATCTTCCAGACTTCCCTAATTGCATCAAAAAATCATCCTGTTATGATACTTACAGTGCTGTACAAGTGAAGGGTATGAGTTCAAGTTCCCTCACCCACCATAGATTCCTATTGTTTCTCTATTTACAAAGTAAGACTGTGAGGACTGGAACTAGATATTAGAGCCACTTAGTGCCTGCTCCTAAGTTCTTGACTAAATAAGTAATACACACAAGAATGGGAAATGAACACCATGTGTACCATGTATTAAATTAATAGCTAGATGAGCACATGATTCCCCCTCCTCCCCATTTATGGCTTCTCTGACAATCTAAGTTGCAGAACATGATTTAGAATGAGAAATCTAATTTCTTGCTCCCTCATGTTAATCTAAGAGTTCAGATTGGCAGGTCAGGCCTGTATCAGGGGTAAGAACATCTGCCCCAGGGCTGGGGTTGTAGTTCAGTGGTAAAGTGCTTGTCTAGTATGTGCCAGGAGTCAATCTCCAGCATCACACAAACAAATGGAAATCTGCCCTATCTATGCAAGCACAGACTAAAGCTTGGATACTATGAACTAGGAAGATGCCAGAGCTTTGTGAGGCACTAGCAGGCCCAGTTGGGTATGCTCAGCACAGGAGACAAACCTCAAGAGAAGGTTCCGGGAAAAGATGAGTTTGAGCTCATCTGTCAGGCCAAAAATTAATCCACAGCAGAATGTCCTGGCCAAATATCAGTGTTCCTGCCAACACCTGTCACATCAGGAATCCCCTGTAAAGGCCTCTACTGGATCACCAGTGTCCTGCACCCAAAGCAGTGTACCAGAAACTTCAGCTGTGTATTTGGGAATGCTGATGAGAAGGAACGTACTTCAGTCATTCTTGACCTTCAAGGTCAAATGCTGCCCCCACTTCCTAGCTCAGTGATTTAAGGAAAGCATTTACAAAGGTATGATCAGAATTTAAAGAAACTACAAAAGATAGCACAGGCAACTGGGACTTCATTACTCAGGGAACAATAACTACTGTTGGAAAGGGCTACTGGAACCAGAGGCAGCTGTATGGATAGCACCATATAGGAGCTATATCTTCAGAAGAGGAAATCTGGGTGAATGATGCCTCAGTGTCACTGTCCTCCCACACTTCAGTGCCCTGGTGGTGCTACTGGTTGGCTGAGCATGGGTGGAAATCAGAGAACAAAGGAATCCATTGATATCTCCCATTAAGGTCAATATCCCAGGCCACAGAGCAGAGTGTTGAAGTGTAGAAAATGGACTTGAAGAACAGAAACTATCCACAACAGCTAACCACTGTGACTCATATACTGTGCCAACAGTGAGTAGGATGAATATTATTTCAATGAATTTTTCTGCCAGACAACCAGTTATGGGTATTTCCAAGAAAGTTGGCCTCTTAGAAAATGCTTCAGAGCCTTGACTGGCTATGCTAGGTATTTTTGCAAGTAGATTACATACTGCTGAATTTCATACATTATTAAAATTTCAAGTAATTTGGGGAGACCAACAACTTTTTTTTGCCAAATAGGAACATTCATTTTCCAGCTAAAAACAATGGGACATTTGAGTGCCCCTGCCAGGTTATCCTCCAGGCTGAACTCCATCTAGAATCAAAATCATTTCATAAGAGACAGTAATTTTATCACCATGTACATAGGTTTCCTATTGTTGTTATATCAAATTATGACAAACTTAATGATTTAAGACAACACAAATTCATTATCTTATACTTCTGGAAGTTGAGGTTTGAATAGGTTTCACTGGGCTCCAATCAAGGTGTCATCAGGATTGCAGAAGTTCTATGGATATATTCCATTTTCTTGCCTTTTACAACTTCTAGAAGCTACCTATGTTTTTGACTTGTGGCCCCTTACTCCAGCTTCAAAGTGAGTAATCACATCACTCAGTCCTCTGATTCTGTCATCTCATCTTTTTCTGTCTCTGTCTTCCTCTTGTACTTTCTAGGTACCCGTGTGAGTGTATCATGTACCCTCCAACCCTGCAATAATTTAGGATAATATGCCCATCTCCTTAGCATAATATATCTGCAGAACTCCTTTTGCTATGTAAAATGTGTGCAGACTCCAGGCTTTAGGACATGGACATCTTTGAGAGGACCCATTATCCTGCCTACCTTAACAAGAAAAGATAGTCTCCAAATAAAGGGTAACCTCTAGTACTAACTAAATTTGGCTTTATAAAAAACTTACTACTTTGTTATAGTCTTTTTTATTTTAAAGATAATAAAACCCAACAAAACAAAACAATAAATTCAATCAAAACAAAGCAGTGAAATTGATACAGGACTTCAAAGCAGAATAATAGGAAAATAACAATGCTACCATAGTATGTCTTATTATCTTCACAATAGCTGTCCATTTCACCAGATATAGCAAAATCAAACCAAAACAGAATAAGAGCAACCAAAACAGAATATTGAATAAAGCAAAACAATTGGAACAAAACAGTGAGAACAATATTGGATTTTAAAAACAAGGCAGAAGGAAAGCCCCCATATTCGCTATACTGCATACTGTTATACTCCCTATAGATGCTCAGACTGCTGGCCCCAGGCCTGCAAAGGCAACCAAATAATGCAAGCATTCAGTTGCTTTTTGTACCTCAGTTGTTACCAACTCAGCCTGTCCTCAAACCAAACCAGCTGGATGCTTGGGTCGGGGGGAGTTGGTGATTCTCAGCGCGTGTGCTGGTCGGCTCAGGGGAGGCACTATCTGACTTTTCTCTTCCTGGACCCTGCATGGTTTGCCTATACTTCTATATTTTTCCCTTTGTCCTAGTTAGGCAAGACAGAGCCTATGATAAAGACATGTTTGATATGTAGGTATTTAGGTGATGACCACAGGGAACAGAAGTGGGAAGTTTAGGAAAGTGAGGCAGGAAAGAAGGCAAAGTAAATATAAGAGTGCATTATGAAAGTTGTTAGTGTGGGCAGATGGAATATGAGTTGAGACATCAGAGATATCTGATTTATCCCAAAATAAAAGAAAAAACATTTGTGAATTGCTACTAATCTACAGACCAGACTCTGACTACTCTGAAGTGACTAAATTTCCATCTTGCCATTACTTTCCTAATATATTTTTTAAAAACAATTCTTCTCTGACATACTTTTCAGAGGCAACAGCTGCCTTGTCATCCCTTCCCTCTATCTACTTCCCTACCCACCTACTCATACTTAATTACCCAGTTCCAGCACTAAAGTTAACCCAACTTCTTTCTAATTAAATTATTATAATAAGATGCAAGGAAGTAAAGAGGAGAACATATTCAGGCCCTTCATAGCAATATGGACATTAAACATACACCAATTTCAGGATCAGCTTTGGGAAAATAATGCATTAGACAAGTTAGTCCTTCAACATTATCTATCTCTTTTTTACTAAAACTCACAGTTAAGACTTGCTACCTCATAAAATAATGAACTTTAACTAATTCAGACCAAAGCATTAGAAGTTTAAGTATTACCAGTCCCAGGGAACTTTATTTTTCCTAGAACTGTTTTCTCAACTGTTCTTGATTATATGGAATTTCCTGCCAGTTAAGTGTAAGCCAATGCTTTGGATGAAATGTGATTTTTTTTTCTAGGATGTTTTTGTAAGGCCTTCTGCTGAGAAATAGGACTCTGCCTAAGAAGAATTTGGAAACACTCTAAGTTCAACCTTTGGATCATTGATTATGTCTGTTTTTGTTTTTGTTTCTGTTTTTCCTGCAGGATAGAGAAGTAGAAAGGCAGAATGCCTATTCCTCAAAAGCCTTCATGCTGTGAGGAGTTAAGGAATGGGGGTGATGGCCACTTTCTCCACAACAGCCAATATGGCTGACCAAATAGCAACAGCTGTGGGAAGGGTCCAGGTCAGAACTCAAGGCCTCCTTAGCTGGGCACAGTGGTGCACACCTGAGGCAGGAAGGTTGCAAGTTTGAGTCCTGCATGAGGAACTTAGTGACTTAGTGAGATGGTGTCTCAAAAAAAGGTCTGGGAATGTAGTTTCAGGGAGAAAGCCCTAGGTTCAATCTCTAGCACAGCAAAAGCAAAACAAAACAAACCTCAGCATCTCCTAGGGCAGTGGTAACAAAACTTTTAGAGGCTGAGTACGCAAACTATAACCCAAAACTCATTTATTGCAAAGTGCCTACACTGCAATTAAACCTGAATACTGAAGTTTTAGTATAGGAAAAAAAAACTGTTATGCAGTGCTTAGCTGCTGGGACAGCTTTGCTTGCATGCCAGCAGAGAGGGCTCAGCATGACCACTATGGCAGGCGTGCCATAGATTTACCTCCACAGCCCTCAGGTATCACTCAACTGACCAGTATGGAGATGGAGAAATCTTTATGCAACTGAAGATGCTCAACTTGGCTTACTCCTCTTTCACAGCTTTATGTTCATCTTACTTTTCCATGGCATGGATGTTTTTTTTCTGGGCTCCTTCCTCACCACGTGCTCTCTGAACTTGAACTTTTTCCACTCTCATGCCTTCTTTGTGTTCTCCATTGCTTCCATATAAAATATAATTCCCTTTCTCTACCAGTCTAAGCCCACCCTCTTTCCAAGCAGCTCAGAAAAGTCCAAGGTATAAGGGAGTCTTTTTCATCTTGTCTGTTAAAACCTATTATCTGTACCTTTCACTTGTTTACCTTATGACTGTGCTTGTCTTTTCTCTTTTCTTGCTACTTTATTTTGCATTATTCACATGGGTCTTGTTTGTATCCAGAGAAAAGCAAAAACAGAGTTTTCTGTCCACAAGAAGTGCTCAATGAATGTTGGACTGATGGGTTGGAAACTTGGTCTTGAATAATCCAGTCCCATGATCTCAACTGCCAAACTGCCAGATGTGCAGTCAGATTATAACAGCCAAATGATATCCTGGTTTTGCAAGGGGAACACCCAACAAAATAACCAAAGTTACACATTCTCTCACAGGTTCTTTGCTTCTATTTGTAAAAGGCATTTTCAAATTGTTTTATGACTATTTCCTTTCCACTCATTCTTATAAACTGAGCTATTCTCTGCTGACTGCTGTGAACCACGAGTTTCTCTAGAAGTCAGTGAATAAAACAAACAGAAAGGAGAGTTTGGAGGGTGGGAGGTGTACCAGTTATTCTAGAATTGATGACAGAATGGATGACAGAACACCCTAACTTTCAGTCAGAAGTTAGGAAACAACTAAATCATTTTTCTTTAGAAATGAGGTTTCTTGTGCTTAGTTGTTATTGCATTAGGAAATATAACCAGATTAGAGCACAGGAAATGCCTACAAAAATTCTCTTGTGGAGCTGGCAGAAAAGTGCAGTCATCCTATGACACATGGAAGTGACTCCAGGCAATGATCATAAATACAGGCTCTGAAGTGAGGCAGACATGGGTTTCAAATGTACTCTCCGCTAGCTACTTCTTTGAGAACTCAAACATACTATTTAGTTATTCTGGAACTCAGTCTCTCAGGCAGAGAATAAGGTCAAATAATGGTGGCTACCTCAAAATATCACTGCGATGAGTAAATGAAATATGCTTTTAAAGGGCTTAGCATTTAGGAAGAGCACACAATTATAAAACAATCTAGAAGAATATTTGTTGGAAGGTAGGTTCAACAGCCACCATGAAGAGACCCCAAAATGCAATGACTCAAACAAGAAGAAAATATATTTCTTATTAAGTACTATTCAGATATTGGAGATGATTCAGAGCAGCTAGGGAACTACACTCCATAAAGTCACTCAGTGCCCCATATTGTTTCTATTTTCTGTGGTATCAGTCTGCAGGACATTGTTTCTGTTGAACTGTTAAAGCCAAGTCATTGTCAACTCTGTATTTCTGCTCCCAGAAATAAGAATGATGAGCCATGAATCAGAAGACTCAGTCTTTGTGTGGTAAAGTTGTTGATATAACTAGCTACACATATTGCAAGGATGGGTGGGTGTGCTGGAAATATAATCTTTGAGAAGCCATGTGTCCAGCTAACACCCTATTACTACCAAAGAAAAAGAATTGATTAAATGGAAAACCAGCAGTCTTCTACAAGATAACCAAATGACTCAGTGTCTCAATTTGGGAAAATTTCTCAGTTGTCTATGCCTCACTACTTCACCAATAAGATAGGGATTGTGGTAGAACCCATTTCAGAGTTATTATGAAGAATAAATGAGCTTCTGTGCGCAGACCACCCACCAATACCTGGCCTGGAGTAGAGGCCTAACACAATGGCTAAGCTGGGTACAGCCCACTCATGGGGACAACTTAATGGTCCATGTGTTGGTGCCCTGCAGTGAGACTCTGGTTCACACCTGCACCCAGGTCAGATGGAATTTGAACTTCCTGCAACTTCACTGCTTTGCATTTTTATGCCAGTCTTCATCATTGTAATTTTCATTGTTGCAATGATAGTCCTGAAAAAGCAAATCTGCAAAAAGATGTCTTCTAGAAAAGGTGAGTTTTTCCATGGTACACAATAAAGCAGACCAGAAGTCAGCAGTGTAAGCTTCTGCTTTGTACCACAGCCTGCAGCTTTCCAGTTTCACACTAACTCTATTTGGGGCTCATGAACTACTCTGAGCTAATCACCATATTTTTCCTAAAAGAAAATGGCTTTACTGGATCAGAGAAAAAAATTATCTAAAGCAGATGAGCTTTAATGAATAAATGTACATTTTCTATGAGACTGAGTAGGATGCATGTAGTTTATAATTTCTAGCTAATATGAATAAAGTAAGTCCAGCTCTCACAAATACTAATCATTTTTAGAAATGCTACCCATTTGCAAAATGGTACAAATGTAAAATTTAGAAAAATAATTTGGGTAGGGCTTAGAACCATGAGAAAAATGTTTACTAGCAGGATTTGAAAAAAATTTTTTTAAATAATAATGACAAGAATAAGTGCAGTACTAGGAAAATTCTAGAAGATGCTGTTCATTTTACTTTAAAATGAGAATCTGGTGTTTCCATATTTTATGATTTTCAATAAAGCTTCTTAAATGTTTTAGAAAAAAATGGGTTTAGACTTCAGTGAGCTGAATTCTTTGCATTGAGCTTTTTAAAGGGCATGTTTTTTCCTGTGGCTGAAATAGTTTGGCTTGTTCTTTGATCAGCCTTGGGAGAAGGATGTCATTTTGGCAATGCAGACAAGTATGTGGTCAGAGTTTTCGGGTGAGAGGTTGCCAGAAGCTTTTCTGAGGATTCTGCCAAATCCATCCTCTTTCTTCCATTCTGGGCATGAACTGGGTTAAACCTGCCTGTGTCCCAGAAATCTGAAAACTGAGCCCCGCCCCTCCTTGTGTGGGTAAGGGAAGAGGAAGGTTTGGGAAGCCATCTGGGGTTCGGAATGCTTGCAACAACTCCTCAGAGCACTTCCTTAGCCTAATGTATTCTCCCCAACTCACTCCGTTCTCCTTTGTTAGGTTTTTGGCACAATAAGAAAGAAGATATAAAATAAAAGTAGCCTTTATTCCAAGGACATGGAGAGAAGTCCGTGACTATAAACAGCCTGCCATTCTCTGACCAGAACATGGAATATGGGATATACATATATAACCTCTGACGGGGTGGTGCTTAGGGCTGGCAGCGGTGAGGTGCAATGGGCCATTGGGACCTTTTTCGCACCACTAGGAAAGGAAAAAGGAAGTTGTTATAGGGGAAGGAGGAAGTGACCTCAAGGTAAACATACTTTTTTGTTCCACCTCCCACCACCGTAATATCGTGTAACTTATTTTAGGGCACAATCCTTTCACTCTGCCTGCAGTGTCAGAGACCCCTGTGGTGTGTGAGCCCTGAACATAGTGCTCACTTGCTCCTTGTCTCTCGGTGGTGTGTCTGTCCTTTGTTTTCCTGGGAGGAGCCCTATCACAAAACCCCCAGGATATGCAGGCCTGACTGGTACTTTCCTCACCAGTCCTTGTTAACACTCAGTGAACTTCTCTCAAGGTCTGTTCTGACCTTCTTTGTAAGAAAAGGTTATATTGTCTACAAATAATTCAGCAGGAGTTCAGGACAGTACTAGTAGGGTTGGAGCTATTGATTCAGTGATTATTATCCTACATTTACAGCCCCGACTTCAATATTTTCATCTGCCATGAAATATTATCACACTCTATATGTGTGCATTAACTTAGATGTGACAACAAAACTAACTTTAGAATCCTAGGAACTTTGACAGAGAAACAGAGAAGAGGGAGATAAGAAAAAGGAAAGGAAATAAGTCAGAGAAAAAAATAAGAGAAACAAAGAGCAAGGGAAGAAGGGAAAGAAAAAAAGAGACAATAAAAGTGGAAAGGAAAGGAATTTCATGAAGGATAAGAAATTATAATGCAGTTTGTTCAACAGAACTTCAACTTTTAAATAAAAAACACTTCTGCAAATTTGTGGCCTTAGAGGGCTGCAGCAGATGTAGCTCACTCAAGTTTTGTCTCAGGCTGTTCTTCTTTTAAGTCCCACACACACAGCTCTTATAAACGAGATTCCAGGCCTAAGGCCTGAGGATGCCTTAGCCACTTTAAAAATGAACAGCTGAGCCTCCCATTCTTGCTCTCTTAGGGAGAATGGAATGGAGTCACACTCAAAGACACAGCTGAAAAAGTCCGCGGTACTTCAGAGTAAGGATTTGGCAGCTCAGAGCTGTGTGTGAGGCTCAGCTCCCACCTGTGGTTAGGAATGATTTGTTATTAATAAGAGTTTGGTGAATATGTTTGTTAATGATACCGTTTTTGTTTTTAATGAACCAGAGCAAAATCACAGACTCACCAGTCCTTACAACAACTTGCATTTAGATCTGCTTTTTTGCATGAAAGTTGCATGCAAATATGTGAGAAATCTGCGTGCCAAGATAACCTTGAGTACCACCGGAAAGGACTGAGAACTGCTGATACTGTGGACAGAGCTTCAAACTCAAGTTAGAAGGCTAGGTTTGGATCTGTGCTGCCCTTGGTTAGCTCTATGACCTTGTTTGAATTGCCCAACTTTTATGAAATGGTCTTTCTGTGTGTAAGTGGGAGGCAGCAAGAAAATGGAAATGGATATTTTACAGCTTACTGATCCAGCCTCACTGCCACCTCTGTGGTTCAACTTTGACTATGGCAGAATCCTCCTAGCTGGTCTCTCTGTAACTAGGCCTGGCATCTTGAATATGATTTGTTTTCACTTTGTGTATGTGGTGCTGGGGATTGAACCCAGGGCTTCACGTGTGCTAGGCAAGTGCTCCACCACTAAACTATATCTGTATTTGCTCTTTTTAGCCAGAACAGCCTTCTAAAAGAAGGAATATGCCATATTTCATCCTTCTACCCAGACCTCACTGCTCACTGAATGCATTCCCAACAAGCCTTACACGATCTGACTCACATCTGACTCCACTTTTAATTGCATCATCAGCACCACCTTCATTGCTCAAGCCCTCACCCTACAGGATTTTCCAGTCCTTAGAGGCATCCCAGTCTTTTAATTAAGAGCTTTTTCATACAGTAATCTCTCATAACCTGTTTGTCTCTTCTTGTTACCTGAGTTACAGTCATCCTTTAAATCCCAGCTAAGCTGGGATTTCATCAGCTTCCTTGATTCTACCCCATTTACTACAGCTACTACATCAAATCCACTTGTCATGTGCTTCCACCACCCTCATGTCTCCTGTCAGTGTGCTCAGCACACAGATACTAGGGTCTATTTTAATAGCTTGGGATACAATTACATCCTTTTTAATTTTCCAATTAATTCCCACCTGCCCATCTAAACAAGAAATCCAATGTCTTTCCCCACTCAGCATGTACTTTTCCATCTCTGACAAACTATTAGGAAGCTTGCTTAGCCTACAGGGATAGTGCTATTTCCAAATAGATAGAAAGGCCAGTGGAGAGGGCCCCGGTTTTGAACTATTGCTCTCTCTGCTCTTGCCACTCAGCATCACTGTTCCCTCCAGGTGCCTCTATCTGCTGCACAAAGTACCCTTGTCAGTCCAAATCCCCATGCCAACCAGTGACACCAGAATTCAATTCCAATGGTTCCACTTACATGCTTTGCTACTGGTCGGTCCCAAAGTAAGAACCTTGTGGGCTAACGAGACAGGAAAGGCCTCCTGTCTTAGCTGCACTGTGTACAGCCAGCCTCTTTCGCACTAGGCCCTCATATTGAGCCTCAGGCAACAATCCTAACTTCCTTCTCTTGACTTCCTCTTAAAGTCATTGTTGTCTTGAACTTAGTTCCTTGGAGACTTAAGTAAAACACGCTATGAGTCCCTTTCTTTCTAAACAGTTCCTCGGCTTCTACACGGATTTATTCATCTGTGCCTCACCAGTAACTCTGCACACTGAGATATATTAGGAGGGCAGCCACTGTTAGTACATAAAAGGTCCTGCTCACCATTTCCTCTTAAGAAGGATGATCCAATAGTTTCAGCTCTCAGGAAACCTGCTAGGTTCCAAAGAAGTTGGCAATTTCTGTTGCAAACATAATGTCAAGTTCTCCTTTATTTGCTTTTCGTTTCATATGTACAGGGACTAAATTTCTCTCATTCATCAATATAAACCAATGTCTAAAGCATTATTTGGTGTCTGTAAAATGTTCAATAAAATTTTAAACACTGAGCCAACTGTATAGAAGTGAGTATGCCATATCTTTTCTGTCTAATAGAATGGCCATCTGTGTCTAAATAAAATGCTCAATTCATTGGTCACATTTTTAAGTGCTCACACATCTGCAAGTGCTCAACAGCCACTTGCAGCAAGTGGCTACTACAGTGTGGCTACTCCAGATGTCAACATTTCCATCACTGTAGAAAGTTCCACGGGGTAGCACTATGCTTGATCTTTACAAACTTTTCACTTACTTTCTCGAAAACTGCTGGAAGCAGATTGTACAGTGTTTATCTTGCAGATGGAGGAGGAGGCTCAGAGAGGTTATCTGACTTTCCAAGTAACCCTGCTTAGATTTTAACACAGGTCCACAGGTCTGCCTGACTCCAAAGCTTGTGACCTATTTGGTTGCTGAAGAGTTTATTAAAATTTGGGTCCATCTGAATAATTTTAGTATCTGTGCTGCCGAAGGGAGCACTCCATCTGAATAATAATGTCAATTGAGGGAAAAACAGATCTTATCACTGAACAACTGAGTGACTTTTTCCACTGGCTTGGTTGAGCCAATTACAAAGCCAAGTAGGAGTGGCCAGCCATGGAATTTAGACCTTTTGAATAAGTCTCTAGATCTTAAAAACAGTGTCAAATTCAGATAAAGGACCAGTTTGTCTGTTTAATTTCCAATTTGTTCGTGTCAATGCTTGTATCATATTCATTATAAATAAATTACTAAAACCTGTAATAGAAGCCAAGCACACATCTATAATCCCAGCATCTGGGAGGCTGAAGCAAGAGGATCACAAGTTCGAGGCCAGCCTGGGCTACATAGTGAATTTAAGAGCAAATTAAACTACATAGCAAGATGCTGTGTCAAAAAAATTCAAATAAGTAAATAATAAAAAACATAATGGAAAGAATAAAAACATAAAACTGTCAAGCCTCAATTATTATTACATATAATAAATATAGTATTATATTTCTATATAATCTGAAAAACATAACATGATAAAAGAATTTTTATAAGAGTTTCTAAATGTTTACAATTAATTCCTGTATTATTCATAGACTGGTACAAATAGCTTTCCTACTAACCATAGGTCCACAGTCCAGACTTTGAGTGGCACTGCCCCAGGAGATTGAGTCAAAACCTTATAGGGATCTAAACCAAAGGCCAAAGATGCTAGTTTAGGATTAACTAAGGCCCACAGAGAATAGTAACACTGACCTCTGGCATTTGAGTCACTACCACGGAGAATGCCAACATTCAAGAGCAATTCCATTAGGTTAACCATTGGGTGCCTTTGTAAACCTGCTTAGAAGATTAGAGTGCTGGACAGAGACCCTCAAATTCCAAGTCAAAGTCAGGATGGTTGTGATGGAGTTACTGAAAACCTGGTGTATGCAGCAAAAGCAGAAATAAGGAAGTCTGGATTTAGGAATCCACACAATAGCAAGAGTTGAGCATCAAGTCCAGGAAGAGAATCAGAGAAGGAAACCCATGCAGTCAAGGACTAAGAAAGGAAATGAAACCAGAAAAACTTAGTGGTAAACAGTGATCCATTAAGCAAATTTGTGCTTTTGCCCATTAACATTTTGAATACTTTCTGCTCTATGCCAGAGCAGGCAATCAATAAGTGGCAATCAAGACTATAGCAGAAAACAGAGGGATAATTCTGGAGTCAGACATTTTCTCGGTTGAATAACCAAATTAGCAACCCCTCAGCATTTGAATGCCTGGGACAGTGAAGAGCAGACAATGAAATAAAAAATAGGGTACGTATTTCTTCATAATCTTTGCTGTGGGCCCAGCCTGGCAACCCAAGCCATAGTGGATATTTGAAGCTCTGTATGTGGATTTACTTTTTTTGTTCTGCTATATTATAATCTATACACAGAATGCTTTTCTCATTAATATTGTTTGGTTTTATTTGTTTGATACAACAGTAAGATCTGTCACTATAATATAAAGGGAAGTGAACAAGGATGTGAGTAAGCATAATTCCTCTTTTCCACATTCTTTTCTCTCTTAGCTTGAATTAAGAAATACAACCATTCTTCAGTATTCATGAGGAATTGGTTCCAGGACCCCCTCATGCCATAGATACCAAAATCAATGGATTCTCAAGTCCATTCTATAAAATGACATAATATATGCAGATAACTTACAGACATCCTCCTCTATACTTAAAATTACCTCTAGATTATTTATAATACCTGATATAATGTAAATAGTTGTTATACTCTATTGTGAATAATGACAAAACAAAAAGTCTGTACATGTGCAATATAGGCAAAATCTTTTGCAAATATTTTTGGTCACAGTTGTTTGAACCTGTGAATGCAGAATCCATACATAGGGAGGGGTAACTGTAACTATTGTTCTGTTAATTTATGAAAGGCAACTGAAATTCATGAAAGGCAAATGAATAGCTCCAGCTCATACAAAATCTCTCAGTTCTATGGCATTTCCACACGCCTCCATTCTAGAATTTTGTATTGTTCTGTATCTCTCTTGAAGAGTAAAGATGGTATCTGCTCTTCAGCCCCAGAGCAATCCTGCTTGGTCTGTACTCCTAAACTTTCCTAGACAATACTGCACAGCATATCTGTGTGGTATTCCTCACAGAGTTAGAACATGGATAAAGTTTACCAGCAAGGTAAAGACACTCAACCATGATAAAATCAGCAGTCTCTGTTTTACAACAAACAGTACTTAAAAGTGTATTACTATAAGTCAGGAGCCAAGTAGACAGAGTAGACTCATGAAGTCTCTTCAAGAGGTTTACAGGAGAGGAGCTGGAATTTATGGAAAAGAAAAAAATGTAATTTCAAGTCAGAAGTGTTGTTGCTAAAATCACACAGGCCAGTCTACACAGGAAAATGTAGACCCTATAGAAGCAGTTTCTTTGGTTTAGTTTGGCCTTTTTTATCATACAGGCCTGAGGAATATGAGGAAATGGGTACTTCTAGGTTTCTTGGGAAAAGCAGCCTTTCCTTGGTGATCTAGGAGTCATATGGTGTGACACATGAATTCACGAGTTCACCAGAATGACACAGGAACATAAGAGCCACTTCAAAATAACTATGCATAAGTAACTCAGAATAGTTTGATCTAATTTTACAGTTCTGCTAAGTATAGCACCACAACTTCAGATTCACACATTGTGAAACAACCCTAGAAAGCCTTCAAATTCCAGTATCTCCAGCACATACATGAGATGACAATCACCAATGCGAAGTAAGTCAGAAAAGGATGACCCTGGTTTCTGTACCCTTCCCATTTCCCATCATTGCTCTGAAAACAATTCTTGAAAGCTGAATCCTGGCACTGTATACTCATACTATGGGCTCAGAACCAAGAATGAGATGCAGCTTGCACAACACTCTACTGAGGTCCAGTTTCAGTGAGTTTCTCTGAATCAGCAAAAAGTTTTGGATCAGCACTAGGAGGCTGATTAAGGTGTCTGTTCCTTAAGAAACAGAAACTCTGTATTCCTATAAAAGAATCTTCTTGGCCTAGAGATAGATTTCCAGGAGAAGCACCAGTGTGTGTTTGTGTTTCATGGGTGCCAGATCTCTGTCTAAGCAATGTCTTTAGCTACTCAGTACAGAAGAAAGATTGAAAGGCCTGAGAACAGAAGTGGTAAACACAGATGCTCCCAAGGGCCAGGCAGGTGATAAAACGAGTGAAAAGGGCAGGCTGGGGGGAGTGGAAATTCAACCAAGGGGGAAACGTATGCCTGTCACTGTCAAGAAGATAGAAATCCAGATAATTATATAAAATCTCCAGCTATTATATGCTAGCTAGAAAATATTTTAAATACCAAAAAGAAAAAATTAAATATTCCTATATGGTGATATGGCTTGGAGGTGACTGGCTGCAACCTCTGTCAAAGACAGAAAAGAAAAAAGCATTAGGATCTGACTAATTATGGCATAGATGTATATTTGAGGAATCAAAAACACATGACGACTCATTAAAAGGTCCAAATATTTTATCTTATAGTTTATCACCTGGTCTTAATACTACACTATTAGGGAGTAGTTATTTGAGTTAATTGGGTACCACAAGCATTTTTAACAGATACTTTTCCCTGTAAATAGAAAACTCTCCAACATACTTTTAATGGTATCTGAAATTCAAAATGTGTCTGGATTAGTCTAATAAAAAATGCAACTATTCTTACATTTTCCTAAATTATGTATAGTCACCTTCTCTCCCTTCTAACCAAGATCTATCTCCCTCTCTCTCCTCCGCCTTCCCTCTCCCTCTTCATCTCTGTCTCTCTCTTTCTCCTCCTTGCTCCTTACCTGAGAATATTTGACATAGTGTTAAGTAGTCACAATGACTTAAGCATCATGACATACTTTACCACATGTACCCAAGGAGTCACAAATAGTAAATTTCAGTTATAATAGCAACAAACTGGAAACAATCCAAAATGTATCAATAGAATAAGTGAACAGGAATACTGAATAATAATTAAAGTGAAAGAAGCAAGACTAGATGTGTTTTGAGGATGAATACATCTGGACAATATAATTTTTAGTGGAATGACAGATTGTAGGAATAGAATACAGACAATATAATGCTAATTATGAATAGTTTTAAAGCATACAAATAATCCTTTAGTAGTATTTATGGAAATACTAATATGAACAATGTATAAAACCAGCGTGAAAATGATAAATATCAAAATCAACCTCTTAGGCTGGGCATAGAGATGGTATACAGATGTCTACTACATCATTCACTATGCTTCATTTTATTTGAAATATTTCAGGGTAAAGGGAAAAAAAGAAGGGATTTAAAGTGAATTGAAGTCAAAGAAATTCCCACAACTAAGATCATTTCAAACCAGATTTATCTCTTTCCTTAGATCAAATCAATATTAATTGTGCCTTGTTTCACTTCCATAGACTTGAATTATTTTTAGGGAAAGCCCCTCTATGAATTTAGAAGTCACTACAAACAGCATTGAGACTGAAGTTGGAATAGTCTGTTGACCCACAAAACCTTGATATCATTCTGTGTATGTAGAATGTAAAAGGAGTCTTCAACATTAACTACCATGTATGTTGATATACAAACTTAATTAGCTTTGTGATGCCAGATACATTCCCCCATTCTTTCTCTTCTCACCAAAAAAAGAGAGAGAGAGAGAGAGAGAGAGAGAGAGAGAGAGAGAGAGAGAAAGAAAGAAATCAAGCAAGCTCTTTCAGATCAACAGCTCTTATTCGCTTACAGAAACTGCCAAGTTTTTGTAATCTGATGCTCACATTTCACTGGTGTGGGTTGTGGGGCCATGGTGTGCATGCCTGTGTGGGTGTGTCTGGACTGTGCAAGTGCCTTGGAAGAGACTGTTTCTGCAGATACTGTAAATATAGGTACCATTTTAATAAAGCATATACAGTAAGCTCCCCCAAAATTTACTTCTAGTTTTTAAAAAGTGCTTGTAACTCAAATTCAGGAGATTTGGATTCAGATATTTCTGTGAGCTGGCTATAGAAATACAGGTAAGATTCATTGCCTCTATGTGGTTTTAGTTTTTTCTGTAAATTGAGAAGTTTGGACAAAATTCAGAAAGGCAAACAGATTTTGTCTCAGGCCAAGTGTGCCTGGAGGACAGAAGAGAGAATGGTTTGAGAGATTATTTATATGCAAGGAGTGTGGTGATGAATGAATGGTGTTGCTGCCAGTGTGAGATGGGGAGATTTCATGCAGCCTGGCTGTGCGTAGCTGTCCACACCTACATACCACACTTTATTGCTTACTTGGTAAGGCTCTCCCCAGCACATCCTGTGCATTAGGTACACAGTCCACATCATTCTTTTTTTTATAATTCTTTTTATTTTAAAGAGAATAAAACCAAGCAGAATAAAGCCAGTTGAAATAAAACAATGTAAGTAATACAGGACTTCAAAACAAAATAATAGGAAATCAACAATGGCTACCATAATGCCTCTTGTTGCCTTCAAAATAGCTGCCCATCCCATCAGATATAGGAAAATCAAACAAAATGGAACAGAATAGAAGCAATAAAAAAAAAACACAGAACTTCAAAACAAGATGATAGTAAATCCAAAATTGTCATCATAATATAACTTGTTATCTTTTAAATAACTGCCCATGCCATCAGATGTAATACAATCAAACAAGACAAAACAGAATAAAAACCAACCAAACAAAACAATGAAAGTGATACAGGACTTTAAAACAAAATAATAGAGAATTAACAATGGCTACTCCCTTCAGAAGGAGATCCCCCATAGATGCTATACTGCATACTGTTATCCTCTAAATAGATGCTCAGATTTTCAGCCTTATGCATGCAGAGTCAGTGAAACACTAAACACTACAAGCATTAAGCTGTATTTTACTTCAATAGCTATCATCTCAGGCTGTGTTTCTCCAAATCAGCTGGTTGCTCACCATGGGAGGGTAGGGGACCTTGGCTCTTCTTGTTGCCCACATGCTGGGAGGGGCTGGTGTCTGGTTGTCCTCCCTGTGGCCCATGCATGGCACTGACTCACAAAAAGTGGCTGGCTTCTTATTCTCCCCCCCTCAGTCTGTGAATGGCACCAACTAACCGAAAGGGGTTGGCATCTGGTTGTCTCCCTGCGGCCTGCCAATCCACATTACTCTCAAGTACATGATTATAGTATTATTTTCTGCATGTGTCCATGTTTCTGTATTTTATGTCTGCTTCATCAAAATAATGAAATATTAAGTGTCAATGCAACTATTGTTTAATATTGTTCTGTATTTTTTATATTTTATTCTGTGATAGATTTAAAACAAAGTAACTGATTTTAAACAAATTTCTTTCTGGTTATAAAAATAAAAAGTATAAAGAATATAAAAATAATTTAAAATTCATTTTCCAGAAATTGCCATTGTAATATTGCTTAGATCCAGCCAGCCATGGGCTCTCACTTTCCCATGCCCATTCTCTGTTATCCTAGCTCAATCTCACCCTGAACCTCTCCACTGTGAAGAACTGTCCACTTCTAAGATACCTGAGAATCATCCTCACCCTTATAATCTGACTCAACATCACACTGAGAGATGTGTTAGCACTCAGCCTTGGCATGTCCATTGCCCATATTTCTGAAAATATTTTCCTTCAGGTGAGTATTTCCTCATCCCACTTAAGCAGGGAAGAGCTTGTTGGTTTTGTTTTACTACAATTATAGCCAGATTAAGTCATCGTAGGAGTGTCCTGCAGAGCTCAGTAACTTAAGCAGTGACTCTCAGTGACATTTGGTACTCCATGCTTCTCTCCCTAACCTTTTAGCAATCCTGGAGAAATTGCTTCCTGCTCTTATTTTTATGGAAATCCATACCAGTTTATGCAAATAGACCTTTAATACATTCCTTTAATATTGTGAAATACAACAACTTAGTTAATACTATGTAGATGTTGTTGAAGAAATAACTTATTCCTACTTTCTGCATGCTGAGTATGGAGGTCACTAGTTCTATTTCACTGTTTCATAGGTCTCTTGCCCTTGTGCATATGATAAGATTCCACTTCCCTGCAATTGTATCTAGATCTAGTTATGTAACTTGCTTTATTCACTTAAAGGTAAATGTAAAGAATGTGTATTATTTCTAGGTGGAAGATGTAGAAGCTTTGCTGCTTTTTCACCCATCTGACATAGTAACCAATAGGTTTTAAGGTACTAAAGGCTTTATCAGCCTCAGTCTTTTGCTAACAAAAATTAACAGAGGTGTTTGCTGACCTTCAACAGACATAGAACATGACCAAGTATAAGCCTGTGTTTATTATATGGAGATTCTGTTGCCACAGCATTACCTAATTCATCTTTACTGATATAGCAAGGAGGAACTTGAATCTCTGCTCAGTAGACTATCTCTTATAATTTATAATTCTGTTTCTAGGTTGGAGGGTATAGCTCAGTGGTAGAGCATTTACCGATCATGTACAAGGCCCTAGATTAAATCTCCACTACTGAAATTAAAATATATATATATATATATATATATATATATATATATCATATTTGTGAGGAATAATAATATGGAATTACATTTAATATAATAAAAGGAAAAAAGGTAATATATAAAACTGTATATACTATATGATTCATGTTCTATTAAAAATTTTTATATACTCACCACATCCCCTTTCTACAAAAATGAAGAAGTAAAAGTATGAAAATTCCCAGAATTATTGTCTTTGGTTATAGAACCTTTTATTATTTTCTACTTGTATATTTCATATATTTTCTTCATATTTAGCACATTTTAATCACCTCAATATATTATATTTAAATTCCAAAGTCTGCCTGTTAGATGAAGCAAGATGGTCTTTTAAGCATTCCCTGTTCAATTCTCTATATTCCAGTAGTTAAATGCATTATATCAAACTTGACTGGTTTCTTGTCAACCCTATATTATGCATAATATAGGGATCAGTCGGTTCTTGTCAACTGTAGGGAGGGCAATGTTATACTTTCTTTTAAAGGCAATTACCAATGTCTTAGTTGCCTCTCTAAGATTCCTAGCACAACTAAACTAAAAAAAATGGATATATTTCAAGTACATAAGAGGTCAGGTGACTTGTATAAAGTTGTCTCATTACTTAAGGGTAGAACTGGAGCTGGAATTGAATCTTTGTCTGTGTTACATTGCCTTTCCCAATTGTGGAAATTACCCCTGCACCCAACTTTATACACACTATTCTTTGTGTCTTTTTGTTTTTATGCAAACAGCTAGATCATCAAGTCGTAACAGGAAGGGATTTTGGTATATATATATATATATATATATATATATATATATAGGCATATATATACCTATATATGCATATATATGTATACATATATACATATATGTATATATGTGTGTGTATAAATTTTTAGGGGTAGATAATACATATATACATATATATATATCATGACCTTTAGAAACAGTTATTTTAGGGTTGAGAATATAACTCAATGGTAGAATGTTTGTCTAACATGTGTGAGACCAGGTAATCTACCTTCATTTTTTTAGAGATATTGGGGCTGATATTGGGGCTAAGTGATTTTCTTGGGTCAAGAAGCAGCAAAAAAACAATAGTTTTTTTCATTCCCCATATAATATTCACCTTTCACTCATTCATCCACTAACAAACCTGTTTTAAGTGTGTTCTGTTTGTAAGACTGTGTCAGGTAGGTCTTGTAGAAATTATAAGGATAAGTTAAGCATAGTATCAGCCATCTAAGATTCTCACAACCAAATATTAGAATTAAGGTACTCAAAACCACAATGAGATAGTACCTCACACCAGTAAGAATGGCTGTTTTCAAAAAGACAAATGAGAAGTGCTTATGAAGATATGCAGAAAAAGAAACACTTGCACATTGTGAATAAGAATGTAAATTAGTGGTCATTATGGAAAATAGTATAGAAGTTTTTTTAAAAATCTAGAAAAAGAACAATTATATAACCCAGTAGTTCCCCTACCTGGGGTGTATCTGCAGGAAATTAAATCAGTATGTAAAAAAAAAAAAAAAAGTACCTGCACTCCTCCTGTTTATTTCAGCAATATTCGCAATACTCAAAATAAAATCAACCAAGGCATTCACTGATGGATGGATAAAGAAAATGTGATGCATATAATCAGTGAAATATTATTCAAACATAATAAAGAATGAATCCTATAATTTGTGGCAACATAGATAGAACCAGGTGGCATTGTGTTAAACAAAGTAAGTCAGGCATAAAAAATATATATTGCTTCTTCCCATTTTTCTGCGGAAGCTAAAGCATATCTCAAAGAGGTAGAGAGTACTACAGTGTTGTGGTTACCAGAGGCTGAGAAGCATGTGGGGAGATAAAGAATGGATAGATTCAGCGGTGTAGTTGGAAAGGAGAAATGACTTCTAAGTTCTATGGAAAAGTAGGGTAACTATGGTTGACAACAATTAATTGTATATTTCAAAATAACTAATGGAGAGGATTTTGAATGTTCCTCAAAGAAGTTATAGCCATTTCAATATATGTATATGATGATAGGTATGCTAATTGCCTTGATCTGGTCATTATACATTGTATACAGTACTAAAATATCATGTTGTATCCCATACAGATACACAATTACATCATGTCAATTAAAAATATTTATCTAAAAAAACAGTGATGGAATTGGATTGGTAGATATAAATATCCTATTATAATCCTGTACAAAGGCCTTTGAGGTACCTTGTGGTTCTTAGAACATATTTGGAAAATCACTTAGTACTCATATGATTCTTTTATTCCAAAGCCAACCCTATTTATCTATCCTCATCAAACCATCCCAAGTGGCTTCAATCTTTCTTTCCTTTCTGCACAAAGCACAGGAAATGCCACCCAACCTCTTGACTTCAAGCTTCCTTTCTTTCCTCACAGAGCACAGGGAAGAAGGAAGGGCCTGCAAGATAAGTCATAAGCAACAATATCATCCTCCTGGGACATGAACAGGGCAGAGTTGTGTAGACAGCAAATTTTATAGGAATCAATAAAAATATGTAAGACAATAGGACACTCCATAAGACTTAGAATAGGATGGCCCCATGGAATGTGCTCCATTGTTACTGAGCTATCCATGGGCCATAGACTGGAAGAAAGCTCTTGTAATAGGTCTGGGAAGAGAGGCTGGTAGAGTGGAAAGAGAAGTTTTGAATCATGCTGCTTGCAGATAGATGCATTTTTTTTCCCCAAGGCTACTTTCTCCACTCCAACCTATTTTTGAGAAGTTACATATTTTCTAATCAGAAAAGTGATTTTTTTTTTCCTATTCGTTAACTTTTCTTCACAGATCTTGAGCCAATGGTCTTGGGAACTACAGTGACGTGATGGGATATCTTCAAAAAGCTTCTAGACTCTGAACAAGTGCCTCTTGTCCTGCTTATTTTACCATTTTCACTTTGCAATGCCCTTGGGTAACCCAACACTTTAATCAGGAGCCTGAAAAGACTACATAGCACCTGGTCATGTTGCACTTAAAGGAAGTCACGCAGCTCACCCTTTCCCTCTTGTGGCTCTCAACTCTGTAGAACATGACCAAGAATAAACCTTTGTTTATTATATTGAAATTCTATTACTATGTTAGTACATAAATCCATACTAAATTCAAAAAAGCACTATTACACTTTAGAAAATCAGCCCGTGGTATCCTTTATGCAGTGTGTGTCCTGAGGTTTTTTTTCTTGCTACCAACATGAAAGCAAAGGGAATTATTTCCCCTAACTCTCCAAAATGAGTTCCAGAGGCAGATATGTGTGGAAATTTCCAGTTACAGAAACAGAGTGTCGATAGTTATTTTTATCGTTTCCTCCAGAGACTGGAATCTCACAGATAGGCCCTTGTGTAAACTCAAGCCATAACTGACATATTTTATGGCTTCCTGGAATCTTGAAAGCATCTGAAGTTGTTCTAACTAACAAATGCATTTAAGTATATATTAAGTGCACAAAATGTGAAATAAAAGCCTTGAGTGTTTTTTTAAAGATGTAAATCACATAGCATTTGTTTTAACCAGTAAAGGTACAGTGTTTAATGATGAGTTTTTTTCTTTTTTTGACTATACCTGTCCTTTAAAAAAATTGTTTCTTAACCTTAGAAATCAATGATATATAATTAAAAAAATTGGTATTGTAATATGTTCTGCCTGCAGACATTTCAGATGAGTGGTCATAATAAAACCCTAAACAATCCGCCTTTCTTGGTCCTCTGCTTGACCTTAAACTTAACCTTTCCTGCACCTCAGTTTTTGCTACTCTGACACAGTGATGTTCCCTAGTGAGGTTAATGGTGAGCACCATGGAAGTCCTATAGTACATGTGTTGAGGAGGAAATTGACTGACTACACAGCAAGTTAGTTGTGTTAAACTTGGTATATATCTCGGAGTCACAAAGCCCAGAGCATTAGTTGATCCATGGAATATTCAAATGTATACAACAACTTGCATAACAGTCCTAGATTAGTAGGCCTAAAGCACATTGTTTAGCTGGTACTTACAAGGTGTGATCAAAAAGTATGTTGAATGTTTAAATTTCTAAAAACTTACTACAGTAAAAGGCACATCACCAAGAACAATGGGATGAGTGTGTTCAAAGTGAGGGGGAGCATCTTGAATATTTTGAGGGGATTAATGGCAATGTGTCTTTTACTGTAATAATATTTTAATTTGAATTTTCAGTATACTTTTTATTACAACCTTATAGGTTAAGCAGAATTTGAGACTAATGGGAATGAAGGAATATGAATGTAAGTAATAAATTATACATCTTAGTTTTTCAGGTGTCTGTCTATACCAATCAGAGAATGCCTTTGAAGTATAAACGAATTGTTTATACTTCAAAGAGACTTTAAAATGTCTCAGATGTTCTGCTTTTTGCAGTATACCTTTCTCGGGGCTTTCAAGTTAGTACATTTTATATTCTGCCGGACCATTTGGTTGTTGTAGATTTGATGGCATTTGAGGCACATTTGGATACCATTTTCAGCAGGGTAAGGTCCCTGAACTGCTTTGCAGGTCCTATGTCTTATCTGGAGTCCCTGGTGGAGGAGCAGCACTTCCGAATGCCAAAGAGAACAGAGTAAGCACCTATGGTTTGCCTCCCTGGGATTCAAGCCCACCTATGCTGGTGCCCACCTCCCAGATGTGTAATTGGCATGCTGAATCCTGATTGCCAAATGAGATTGGGTAGTTGTGTTTAACTCTATTAGGGATCCAGTGGTATAATGAACTTTTACAGAATACTGCCATCTTTGTCCCTAGCTAGGGCAATTTTCTAGAATATCAAATAGAAACAGGACTACCCAATTTTAGTATCCTAAAATCCAGGCATCATTGTCATGGGAAGAGGCCACAAGGCAGGGTGTCCCAGTGTGGGACATATTCTATACTACAGTGCACCATCCTTATATCTACATCAAGTATATATTCTGTGTTCAAGGCTGTTAAGCATTTTGCACAAACTATTGGGATGGATCTTCTCAAAACCCTCTGAAAATGACACTCTTAATATCTCCACTTTATAGATGAGGACACTGAAGTACGGAGATGTTAAGTAATTTGTATTTCAGGCAATTTGGACACCAGTTCAGTTTAGGACAATGAATCCATCGTCAATACACCCCTTAATGTGCCCTGATTTCCGGCCAGAAGGGACTTTAAGGTGAAACTTTACCAGTTACATATTCCCATGGTTTCCTCACTGGTCAATGATTAATTATACTCTGGCTCTTTCTAGGGAGGTACCACAAAAGGGTCAGTGGGGTGATGGTTCTGGCTCCTGAGATTCAAACCCTAGTTGGACTATGCATGAGTTACATGACTTTAGATCTACCAGTTGACCTCCATAAGTATGAGGTTCCTTACCTAAAAACAAACAGTATAAGAAAGATACTTAGGACTGGAAATACAGCTCAGCAGCACAGCACCTGCCTGGCAAGCACAAGGTCGTGAGCTCAATACCTGGTACAAAAAAAGAAAAAGAAAGAAATGTGCTTAATACTTTCCTTTCTCAGGCATTTAGCATGTGTAACACACAGTAATTCCTGATAGATGCCAAATATCACTGGTAATTTCACTATATACCAGGTACAACCTCTTACCAAAAAGGCAGCTTGCTGTATGTGATCAAGCTAATTTATCTGCAGGAGAGTTCTCCAGAGTCCTAATCCTAAAACAGTAGTGAACTATGCTTTCCGAGAAATTTCTACCCTAAAGACATGGCATGGGTTTGTATCCCAGACTCTTGAATAGATTCTTCAACTTCCAGCAGAATCAAAGCGCTAACTGATCTTCAAATATGTCTTACACAGTGTCTTTCACCCAGAATACTTCCTTTTTTAGGACCTTAATTCTCCCTGGAAAAAATGTGCCCATCCTTCAGATATTATCTCTACAAGTGAATATTTTATGATTTTTTTCCAACTGAGTATGAGCTTCCTTTCCTTTGGGTATAGCAATGCTCCCCCTCAACTCCACCCCCAAAAGCAATTATCTTTCTCAGTTTCAAGTCATGAGGATTTGAGCACTTGCTTCATCTTCCCCTTGATTCCTAGAGGGCAGGGAGTGGGATTTTGTCACTATGATGCCATGTAGGTGATAAGTACCTTATACATAATAGGTGCTGAAGTTAATTATATGTTGACTAGAGCAGCTGCACTAAACATTCTTTCTTTTTTATGACATTAATATGACTGGCTTAAAAATATATAATGGCAATTCTTAAAAGAGGCAAGAGAGTACTATGTCTTTTTTAAAAACTACCTTTTCTAAAGGGAGCAAAAATAGCATTTGGGAGAGTTTGAGGAAATGAGAAAGAGTAAACAAAAAAAATCACCGATGAGCTCATCATTCAATCACAAGTATTTTCATTTTTGCTGTTTGATTCTGCTCTCTGTCCATTTATTACATTTTGTTACAATAGTAGCATGTCATTTTCCATTCTTCTTAAAATTTCTTATAACCCTTAAGTTCATATTATATTGCTGACTAGTTCTTGTAATGATTATTTTTAAAGGCTGCATAATCTGAGCAGCTGCAACAAAGTTTAGCCATTTTCCTGATGATAAAAGACTACAGTTGCAGTCGAATTTTTGCCATTTTAGTTCAAAGATTTTGGGCTAGATATTGCCATTGGCCCCTCCAGACCCACTCTCCTCCAGTCCTCTTCACCCTCACCGTGCTGCCTCACAAGGCTAATCTGTGTGGACTACAATAATGGGCTCCTTTGCTGTCTGGCTTCTGATTGGGCTCGGACAATGGGGACACTGGCTAGAAATCAGAAGATGAGTATTTTTCAAACGTTCATCCCATCAAATGACCCCGTGCCTTACTCTGCTGCTAGGTTCTAGTAACTGCTCCCTCTCCGCCCCTTTCCAGGCCTAAATGCCAACAGATACACACACCACCACCACTACCACCAGCAGCAGCAGCAGCAGCAACAACAACAACACTCTCTTCCTGCCAGCCCTGAGGCGCTGCATTGTACCCTGGGGTTCCCTACACCCAGCCCACACCTTTGCAAAGAGTCCCTTTAATTACTCAAATCCTTTGTAATGAGTTCCTTTAATTAAGTACACAAACGATCCAGTTCAGCTCCTAGCCGGTGTGCCAGGCTACCTTAGATTAATGCCCAACTTTTTCCATCTAATTTCCTTAGGGTGAATACCTGGAAAGGGTCTTACAAAGTAAAAGATATGAGTGTTCTTCAGGCTCCTTGAGTTATGTCTTCAACTTGCTTTTGAAATTTCTATTTACATTGCTACCAGTATACCCTTCCAGTATTGAATATTTTTAAAATATAATTTTAAAATATAATCGTTCAATAGATTAAACCGGTATTTTATGATAACATATAAGTACATGTTTGGGGCTACACTCAAGTTTGTTTCTCAGTCAGAGTTCTTCCTGTGCCCATTCTTACTTTGGATTTTGTCCGAATTTAAACTGCTCCTCTCTGTCCACTCATTCTATAATTATGTGATCCATTTGCTCAAGAATTTAAACTTTTTAAAATTCAAACACCAGTGTGCCAAAATGATTTAATATTTTCTGATTATTCAGTTTTTAAAAGTCTCAATGTCTTTCTTTATATAGATCTCTTCTTTTAATTATTTTTATTTTATAGAGAATAAAACTAATAAAAATAAAACAGAACAAAGCCAATCAAAACAAACCAGTGCAAGTGATATAGGATTTGAAAACAATACAAAATCAGTAATGGTCTCCTGACGTCTTCAAAATAGCTGCCCATACCATCAGACATAGGAAAAACCATACAAAACAGAACAGAATAGAACCAATAAAAACAAAATAGTGAGTGCAATAAAGGACTTCAAAACAAAACAATGGTAAATCCAAAATGGTACCATAATATATCTTGGTATCTTTGAAATAGCCTCCCATGCCATCAGATGCAACAAAATCAAACAAAACAGAACAGAATAAAACCCAACCCAAGAAAACAATGAAAATGACATAGGACTTCAAAACAAGACAATAGAGAATCAACAATGGCTACCATTCTTCAGAAGGAGATCCCCCATAGATGCTGCACTGAGTACCATTATCCTTCAAATAGGTGATCAGACCACTGGCCGCAGACCTGCATAAGTCAGTGAAACACAAAACACCACAAGCACCAAGTTGAATTTCACCTCAATAGCTATCATCGCAGCATGTGTTTCTCTGGATCAGCCAGTCACTTAAAGAGTTTGGTATGTGGCTCTTCTTGTTTCCCAGCCCACGTGGTGGAAGGACCTGGGGTGTAGCTGTGCCCCAGTGGCAGCCGTGGCCTGTGCTTGGCACTGGTTCACAGGAAGGACTTGCCTTTTGTTGACTTCTTGTTCTCTCCCCTCTGTAGTCTGTGGATGGCCTAGATCTCCTCTTTAATAAGATTTTTGTGGAAACTATGTACACCCAACACACAAAAGTCATCTAAGAAATATAAATTCTTTTCACATTCATAAATATGGAATTCAATTAAAAATCATATCAATCTTTTGACCAAAGATCATGTCAATTTTTTTCAACTTTATGGCACTAGATTTGCGTGCATCCCTGTAGTACCAGAACTTGGGGGGCTGAGGCAGAAGGATCACTTGAAACCAGAATTCAAGACCAATTTGGACAACATAGCAAAATACCATCTCCAAATATAAAATAATTTTTCCTTGAAATCTGTTTTAAAACTTACCTTACAAAATAGTACTATAGATGATCTGGATAGCTCAGTATTATTCATGTTTATATTTAGATTTTGTGACATTAGGAGATTCTTAAACCTTTTAGGATAAAATCTTCAAAAAATTACATTTAAAAAATTTTTAGTTGTGAAATAGGTGAGTAAAATGTATGCTGATTCACACCAATTTTGTAATTGAGGAGTTAGTTATAATTCTCAAGGTGTAAGTCAGGTCTGGTTTCTACTCTACAAGTCAAGTAATGCTTTGGTAGATTATCCATTTGTTTCTTTCTTAAAGCCAACCACCACCAAAGATTCCTGGAGTGGAGCGAATATCTGATTGCTTCTGGGATCCCATCATTTCCACTGAAATCAGAAAGCCAGGGCTGACATTGCCTGTCATCATTCTTAGGATTAGGGTTAGGGATAGAGTTAGGGTTAGGGTTTCTTAAGCCTGAAAAACCTGTGGAAGTGTACCATATCTGGAGTATCTAAATTTGATCTCAGTTCAATTTTATTGTCTGTTATCCTTGCTCTAATACCTTTAGAATGGATCCTTACATTAGTCTGGTTTCACTTGTTTTGTTTGTTTGTTTGTTTGTTTTAGTGATATGATCTCACTTTGTACTTCAGTCTGGTCTTGAACTCGTAGCAATCCTCCTGTCTCAGCCACCTGAGTGATATGATTATAGGTGTGCACCACCCTGCACAACCAATCAGGTTACTTCGATTGTAAATTTAATAAAATTGTATTTTTCTTTCGGATGTAAGCCTTCTCTCCCCTTGTCCCCCAGAATATGTAGGAAATTGATTCTAGAATAATTCTGAAGGCTATAACAGCTATGCATATGGGGACTTAAAATGAATATTGATTTATCTTGCAGTGTCATTGTCTCATCTATGGTTATTACATGTTTTCAAAAGGGGATGAGTAGCATTACCATATGGGAAAGGGGAGGCTTCTTTCACTATCAAGGAAAGCTCCAGAATGGAAGGATGTGTCAAGACCCTTGGCTTCATCCAAGTTCATTCAAATGTTCCATTGCTATACTCAGCTCTGTTCCTTCCGAAGGACAGCCCAAACAAGTACATATGTGACTGGACAGTTGATGAATGCTTGACTTGGGTCTGAGTTTTTCAGTCCTATCAGGTTATTCCTGTAACTAATAAGGATAATAGATACTTCCTGCACAGCTCAGAAGCCCTCTGCATATGAAAACCCTGACCTGTTTTCTTCCTTCAAGCACCATAGTGCAATCAGAAGCAGTCATGTCATCTCACGTCCCTTGTGATCATCTTTACTATCATAATGATCAAATGTAACAGTAACTTGGTCTCCAAAGCCTGCACTCCATTGGTATTCAGTGCTGATAACAGATTACAATATAATCAACCATGATGCCAGTGCCCACCATAGAATACCAATTCCTATTCTCCACCAGTAAAGAATTCAGATCTCAGTTTAAATCAATCCCAGGATATCAGAATTTGAGAATGTGTTTCCTAGGACCAAACCTTGTATCAAGTACTGTATCAGCCAAAGTCTGCTTATGAAAACAGTATGGCTTTAATATTAGGAATAGGGTATAGACTATTAAAAAAATAAAACATTAGAACTGCACAGACCAGCTACCTTCTTCTACCTGTTACTGAAGTTCCATACTCAGGACCAAAAGAGGAATAATTACCTCAGCCCATCTTTCTCTCCCCTAGGGCTTCTCATTTGTTCACCTGAACAGGAAGTTTACTGGCAGAGACTGGGAAATGAGGTTTGCCAAAATCTCAATCCAAGCATGACACAGCAGAGAAAAAAGATGAGATTGGACCTAAGAACCCACCTAAACCAGACCTGGTAATGCATACCTGTAATCGCAGTACTTGAGAGTCTGAGACAGGAGGATCACACGTTCTAGGCCTGTCTGAGCTACAGAGAAAGTTCAAAGCAACCTGGATTAGTGAGACCTTGTCTCAAAAAACCAAGATGGCATTTTCCTATAATCCCAAACCCCCTAGAAGGCTGAGGCAAAAAGATCACAAGTTCAGGTCCACCTAGGCAAATTAGCAACTTAGCAATACGCTATCTCTAAAAAAATAAAACAATGCAAAAATCTGGGGATATAGCTTAATGCAAAGATTCAATCATTAGTACTGTTTTTAAAAAGCTATCCAGGTAAAATGGACATGCATTCCTTAAGAAAAGAAAATACAGTGATTAGATTTAGTAAAAGGCATTTTCTTTATAGCATCTGATCATGCAACAAAAGGCCCAATATAAATTTGTGCATTAACGAACAAGAAAAAGAGCAACTTCTTTGTCTGTGACCATTAGACCAATGTAAATGTATTTTTAAATGTATTTTATAAAAATATCAGAACTCATTAGTTTGCATGTGAAACAAAACCCAATATAGCCTGCACAGTGGCATATACCTATTAGTATAGGTATATATTAGTATAGGTATATCAGGAGGCTGAGGCAGGTGAGTCACTCCAGGTCAGGAGTGAAAAGCAGCCTAAGAAACATAGTGAGATCCCATTTTCCAAAAAGAAGGAAAAAAGAGAGAAAGAGAGGAAAGAAAGAAAGAAAGAAAGAAAGAAGAAAAAAGAAAAGAAAAGAGAAAAGAAAAGAACAAAAGAAAGAAAATGTGATGAAACCTTGATAAAAGTGGAAACTGTATTGGCTTATGTTCTAAACAGCCAAAGATGGAGACAGGGATCTAACATTTCTCTAGGGATCTAGGTGTCTAATAAATATCTTCAAGATTCAAATTCATTCATCATCTCTTCACTCTGTTGCCTTTTTGCTGATTGCATTATCATACAAGGTGCATGAGACTCACAAGATAGATCCATTAACTAAATATTCCAGATTTAAATCCATAAAAAGGAAGAATAAGAGTATTTTTCTGAACATTCCCAAGAAAATCTTGAAATTGACACTGAACATGGTTATGTCATGTCTTGTGTCCTCCTCTGTAACAATTTCTGGAAGAAAGAGTATGTGATTCTGATGTCTTCAAACTGGAGCTTCAGACAATGTGAACTGAAAATGGGAAGTATTATGGCCTCCAAATAGGAACAGACACTGGAGAAGCAGAAACCTAAGTCCACCTAAGCCTTTAGTCAAGTAGGAATGAGCTGTCACTGTCCACAATGCTCTGTGTGAGAGGCTGGAAATATAGCAGGACTAAATCATGGTCTTTCTCTGTGATGAGCTCACAACTAAGCAGAGAAATCAAAGATGAATGTAATCCTAGGGTTGCCTGGATGTTGGGACAGATGCTTAAGAATCAAGGTGATATTCTTTGTGCTGAGATGTTGAAAGAATCCTGATGCATCTGTGGACTTTGGTCACAACATATAAGAGAATCTACTCAGAACTTACTCTGAGAAAACTATCACTAGCATACCAAATCCCTGAGAAAAAAATATTTCTAAATTTGAGACAAAATATATTTTCAGAAGTTGATCATGTCTTTCCAGATAATGTACTTCCTACTTCTCATGGAATACAGATGTGTTAAAGTGCTAGGAAGAGTCTGAGTTGCACTTTCATGCAGGATACCCATGTCATATTTCTAATGTGCATTATGGGGTTTTATTGAATTTATTGTTATAATTTTCATATCACATACCAGACACTGTTCTAATAACTTTACAGGTATCATATCATTCATACTGCATAGTTCAGTGAGGTAGGAACTATTCTAACCTCCATTTTACATGTAAGCAAACTAAGGCCCAGTAAAGTCACATTGCCCACATCACACAGTAATTTGCTTGGCTAAATCTTAAAATTCTGTAAGCCACGGGGCTGGAGGTATAGCTCAGCAGCATGCCCCTACCTGGCAAGTGCATGGCCCTGAGTTCGATTCCCTATACCAAAAAAATTGTTTTTAATTTAATTTAATTTAATTTAATTTAATTTAATTTAATTTAAAAATAAACCAAAATTCTGTCAGCCGGGCATGATGATAAGAGATCAGATATCCCACATCTATAACACAATCAAGCCCTCATTATACAAAGCTTTGTAATCATCTACAGTATGTCTTTGATTTTTCTAAAATACCTGGAAGGTACCTAGGAGCAGTAATTAATTTTTAATTCAGTTTTATAATTCCCAGAACCCAGTACAAAAAAACTTAACGAGTATTACACTATTGGATTGAACACAGTATACATGGAGTCAGGGGGAACAGGCCAAAATGAAAAAATGTGTTAGTTAATCTCAAACAAGCCCAGCAGAGAAGGATCTCTGTCCGTTGGGCCACAGGTGCCTACAGCCTGTCCAGTCTTTCCTCAGTGCTGACGGATACATCAGGTTCACACAGCTCGATGAAATCAGCCATTAAAATTATTCTACCCCCTTACAACAACCAACTCTCACCTCATCCTAGTTCTATGATTTCTGAAAACACTAATTATAATTTGACTTCTCATATGGATTTTTGTACAAGAATAGAATGTTCTGAAACAGCACCTAATCTGCATATCAATAGTGTTTCTTTTTCTTTTTTTCTTATTCATGTATGTTCATTGGTTTAAGTTAGATATTTTTGGAGAATTTATATATTTATAAATATTCAAGATATGATATATATCATATCTTGAATATTTCAGTCTTTTTAGCCCCTTCCAACCTCATATCTACAAAAATCTACCTCTTTGTTTCCTACTATATCTACTTTATTTTAATTTTCAATTTACTTATAATTTAGATGTCTCATATAAAATATACCATGCAAAATTTAACTATGTCTGACTTATTTCACTTAACAAACTACTCACAAGTTCCAACCATTTTCCTATGAATGACACCATTTCACTCTTTACAGCTGAATCGTATTCCATTTTGTATATATGCCATGTTTTCTTTGCTCACTCGTCTACTGATGAGCATTTAGGATGCTTCCAGAACTTAGCTACTGTGAGTTGTGCTGCTATAAACACGGATATGTGTGTATCACTATAGCATGGCACCTTTAACTCCCGCACAAATATACCCAGTACAGGTAGAGCAGTATCGAGTGGAATTTCTGTTTTTACTTCTTTGAGAAATCTTCATGCTGATTTCTATAGCAGTTGTGCTAGTTTACATTCCCACTAATAACATAAAAGTATTCCTTTCTTCCTACATTCTCACCAATAGTTGTTGTTTTTGTTCATGATAATAACCATTCTTATGGCACAGAATAAGATGGAATCTCAGAGTTGATTTGATTTCATTTGAATTTTCTTAATGACTAAAGATGATAACCATTTTTTCAGGTACTTATTGGCCTCTTTTACTCTTTCTTTTTAGAGGTATCTATTAGTATCCTTTTATTTTCATTGAGGCATTTATTTTGGGGGGTTTTTATTTCTTCATATATTCTAGATATTAGTCATCTCTCTGTCAGAATAGTAGCTGGCAAAATTTTTTCCTATTCTTTAAGTTGCTTTTTTATTTTGTTTGCTGTTTCCTTTGCTGTGCAGAAGATTTTTAATTTGATGTAATCCCACTTGTTGATTGCTGGTATTATTTCTTGTGCTATTGGAGTTTTGTTCAGGAGGTCCTTGCCTATGCATATGGCTTCAAGTATTTCCTCTGTGTTATTTTCCAGTAGTTTTAATTCCATTTTTATATCATTAGTTGTTTTATCCATTTTTGTTTGATGTTAGCACTGGGTTAGAAATATGGATTCAATTTCATTCTTCTGTGTGTGGATAGCCAGTTTTCCCAGTACCATTTATTCTAAAAGGTTATCTTTTCATAGCATATGTTTTTGATCTGTTTGTAGAAGATCAGATGGCTGAAGGTTGCTTCTATGGTTTCTATTTCTACTCAAATAGTCTACATGTCTATTTTGAGCCATTACCATGCTGTTTGTGTTACTATAGCTTTGTAATATAATTAAAAATCCAGAATTTTAATACTTCCCACTTTGCTCTTGTTTCATAGGATTGTTTTTTGCTATCCTAGATCTTTTGGGTTTCCATGTAAGTTTTAGGACTGTTTTTCTAGTTCTGTAAAGAAAGCTCTTGTCATTAAATTAGGGATTACATTAAATTTATATATCACTTTTGATAATATGGTCATTTTAATGATATTAGTTGGCCTTTTTAGGAACAGGAGATATCTTTCCATTTTCTATCATCTTCTTCAATCTTTTTCTTTAGAGTTCAATAGTTTTCATTTTAGAGGTTTTTCACATCCTTGCTTAGGTTGATTCCTAGATGTTTGATTTTTTGACACATTCATACATGGAATTGTTTTCCTGATTTCTTTTTCAATGAGGTCATTATTGGTGTACAAAAACACTACCAATTTGACAACTTCATTTTCTATTTATATCCCTTTTCTTTCTGTAACTTTCTGGATTGCTCTAACTAAAGTTTTGAATAATATATTAAACAGTAATGGTGAAGGAGGGCATCCTTATCTCATTTCTGATTTTAGAGGGAATTTTTTTAGTTCTTCCCCGCTCAGTATGATCTTGACTGTAAGTTTGTCATTTATGGCTTTTATCAACTGAGGCAAGGTCTTTCTCTACCTATTTTCATCAGGGTTTCTTTTTTTTTTTAATCATGAAATAGAGTTGGATTTTGTTTAAGGGATTTTTTTATACATCTATTGAAATGATTACGTGGTTTTAATCCTTGATTCTATTCATTTGGTACATTTCATTTATCGATTTATGTATTTTGTACAATCCCTGCATCTCTGGAATGAAGCCAGCTTGGTTATAATGTATATCTTTCTAATGATTTGTTGCATTCTGTGTGCACGTATCTTTTTGAGAACTGCCAATTGCTTTTCCTGACTTTAGAAACACCACTTTGTGATGATAACAAGAATCTATTATTCTACAAAGATGATATGGTGAGCCTCAGCTGCCTCACATATCCTCTCTGTATTGGTGAATTCCCAACAACAGATCTTCATAGGAGAAGTAACCTAAAAGAGAGTGGTATGTTTACTTCTCGATTCTGCTTGTCCTATAAAAATAGAATTCCATGTTAAAACAGCTGCAAGAAATAAAGAGGAAGCAACTAATGCCTATCCTGTTGAATTATAGAGATTGAAAAGGAATATAATCAGTCCACTGGTCACATCAGGCAAACTTCCCAGTATCCTCAGTTCTCCTTGATTTAAAATTCAAAAAATGAAAGCCTGACTTAAAAGTAACTTAAAATTTCATTCAAGACTAAACTTAGTCTTTTCTAACCATTACATTGGAAAAAACTTTAAAAATTTTAACACATAATCTTCCAGAATATGGTTGCAAGTCTATAGACTCATAAATTGTTTGCAATCACAGAAGTCACTACAACTTTTTTGGAAGACCATAATCTGTAGAGCAGAGACTATACAAGTTGTTATTCCATCTGTTCAAGTAATGGTACTCCTTTGTAAATTTACAAAGGGCTGCCATAACTTTTACTACTGAATGATAAAAGCAAGATACAAAACTCTTACTCAGATTTCTCCTGAATTTGGAAAAGGTGAACTCAAAAACTATGCCTGAATATTTACTAAGAATCATACCACGATTCATGACTAAACCCAGAAATACTATTTCAAGTTTCTTTTCTAAAGAAAATCAGTAGACTGAAGAGAATGGACTACTATGTAAAACAAAAACAAACACAAAAACCCCCCACAAAATGTTAATTACGGTCTTATCTGTATGACCCCAAACTGGAAATAACCTATCAAACAAAATGGAAGTAAATTAGTCATAGTGTTGTGTCTGTATTACAGACAACTCTCTGGCCACAAAAATTTCAGTTATGAAAATGACATAGAAATATTACATAATTATTATATCATTTTTAAGTAAAAAAAATTAGCTTCTCTATATCGTACTGAACACCATCAGCATGAAATTTACATATCTTATCTATGTCCCTCTCCACAGAACCCTATGAGGGTATGACCGTACAGATGATAAAATTGAGACTGCACTGAGAGGAAAGTTGCCCAAGTTTGTGCCATTAGTAGAACCAGTATTCAAATATAAGATAACTAATAGCAAAGCACTTTTCCCTATCCAACATACTATGAAAACCCCAGACCCCAGAAGATAATAAGCAAAGGACAAAAAGGGAGAGAGAATGAGAGAGAATATGAAAGGGTAGCAAACCAGTGGAGCAATAATGTGAATGCCTTATAATAATTATTGCCTTATCCCCCTTTCAACTACAATGGTAAATCCAAGTACCTAAATAACAAGTTGAGAATGGTACAAAAATCTTGAGAAAGTTATACTACAACGTCAAGAGAATTTTGTTCATGCAGTGGAGCTGTATGCAGTTTTCCTGTAAAGAAACTCCAAGATTTGTAGTACTTTTATAAAATATTTGATGATAAAAATTTGAAATACTTTTAGATATATTTCCTCTGTAAGATGGGAACTAGAGCTCTGTGCAGTTCACAGACCACCCACGTGCTGTGGTGCTCAGAAACCGTGTCCCTGCATTAGGAAAACAAGCGTACGTCATTTCTTTTCAAAATGTAGAGATAATTCCTCCAAGAGTCCTTTCATAACACTTTGGAAGAAAGTAAAAAAAACTCACCATTCCTTCCTTTTTTCCTACTTTGCTCTCCTTTGCTTTCTCAAATATAAACTTAGAGTGACAATAGCAGTGACTTATCATTGTTGCTTCCCGAGATTATGAGCAGCTTTCATTTCCTTGTATTAACATCTTCAATCTGAAAATAATAAACATTAAAGGATTTTTCAAAAAATACACTGAATTTTACAATTTCAGTGTCTGCCTATTGAAAAATCAAAAAATCACACACATGCCAGATATAATGGAGTTTTTAAAAAAATTTTGTACATATGACTTTTTTTCCCATTGTGTCAGGTGCAAACTTTCATCTATGTTTTTACAAGAATCTAAAGAGAAACTAAAACGAAAGCTTACTCAGTGAAAGTCTGAACGGGCCCTGGGGTTGCCAGCATCCTGCTTGTCAAACGTCACAGAGGTCTGTGTACACAATGCATGACTGGTCTGTGGGTGGCTCACGAGGCGCATGTGACAGGACAGCTGCGTGTGTCTTTCCCAATTAGTGCTTGCGGGAGTTGTGCTCAGGAACTACCATCTTGAAGGCAGAAAATGCTTGAGTAGGAAGAAGAAGGGTCTTTCCAAAGCACACAAATTTTCTTACTGTTCTCAGAATGAAGAGAAGAGAATAGCTTCTAAGCATAAGTGCTAAATGGTGTAATATGACATTTGAAAGCTCTAAACGGAAAATGCCAGTCTGACAGCTTCCAGCTGCCCCTTCTGAGAAACAAAAAGTTCAAACCCAGATCAATCAAAGACTCTTCTTTCTGACTGTGCATCACTGAAACACAGAAAACCACTGGACTACTGTGCTAGCACTGCTCTCCCAGGGCTGTGTGGAGTACATCTAGTCTCCAACATCAATCTAATTCTGTCTTGGGATTTGAACCTCTAGTTAGTTGTGTGTTGGATATGCTCCACCTTAAGAAACCTAAAGCAAACTGGAGAAATATATCACACGTGGAAAAAAAAACCATATACAACTAAGTGTCTGGTGAATGGAAATAAACAGTAAGATCCAATGGAAAGTGTGAGGTTCCCATGGAAGAGAGTAACACAGGAAATCAGGGAGGGAATGAAAAATGTGCTGAGCTTGGCAGATCCTGAGTGATGGGTAAGGAGCTGATAAGTAATGGGCATTGGCCCAGACACTAGGGAAGCATTCTGGAAGCTTGCCAAGTTAAGAGCTACTCCCTTGGGCATTAGGTTGTAAGGAATTCTGCAGATCCCCTGGAGAAGCCGCAAGTCCCAGGGAATGGCCAGTGCAGTGAGGGTACTGAGGGTGCTTTTCCATCCACTTCTATCTCCTGCAATGATGCAGCCATGCCAGAGACTGCCTGCTGAAAGTCAGCCCTGAACGAGGGTAAATGGCAAAGAAGAAACGTTTTCAACTTACTTTCACACACAGCATTTTGCTTGATCAGCTTATCTCTTTGTCTGTCTACATTTCTGTCTGTCCACCATAGGAAAAACAGGCAAAGGTACAGCAGAGGAAATGAAGGGGGCCTTCACTTATCATTCATTCACTCATTCAGTCAGTCAGTCCTCTAGAAAAATTTGTGCCCTGACTGCTAGACACCCTTGAAGGCTCCATGTGGATGGGTCTCTTCAGGGGTGGAATTGTCATATAGCAATTGAGCCTCTTTGCAACAAGTCCTGACATGTGGCCAGATCAGAAATCGTGAGTCACAGTAGAAAGAAACAAGTAAATCAGAATCTGACTGTGCATCTGTGCCAGGCGTCAGAGGAGACAGGTCTGACAGGGAGGTGAGAGCAGATTAGAAACCCAGTGAAAATGTTGAATCAGGAAATGCTACACTACTAAGCATTATAAACTGGAATAAGAAGGAAGCTAATTTCTACATTAATAACAAATCATGATAATTAAATTTGGATTTCTGTAACATGTTAAAGTTTGAAAAGCATTTTCAAATGTCCTATTATACTAATTGAGCCCTTCTACCACATGGTAAAGGGAACAGAGCCAATGTTCCCATTATATGGATGATAAACTCAGTTTTAGTGAAGTTAAGTAACTTTCTCAACTTTCCCCATTGCTCTGTAGGTTACTAGTTTGGTAGCAGATTACATATGCTGCACCTTGAGGGATTTTTAAAAACTAGAAAAATATGTAAAAAAGATTATGTAAAGTTAGAGAGATGCCATAGAGACAGAATATCTTGACTTTTAACCCAAGAGCATATCAAAGGGCATATCAAAGTGTTGCATTTATATGCTTGTACGTAAAATGGTTGAGAAATGAGGTCAGGCTGACAAAGGAACTATTAAAATTGTTTTCTGTTTACCTCTTTCTTGTGGGTGATTTGGATGAAGACATAAAAAAATGAGCTTATAACTTCTGAAGATTAGTGAAGCAAGATGGATAATCAGGTGGAAAGAAGAGTTTCTCCCTTAAAATTTTAGTTACTAGGCCAAAACTAAAGAGATGAAATATGAAGCCCTACTTTTGATTTACAAACCTAAGATGGAAGAAGCTTGGTTTCTTAGCAGTTAATATAGACAAATTATTAGTGCTTAATATGAAATAATATGAACAGCAACATACTTATGAATGATACATTTCCTATAACTATAAATGCAAGTTGAATTGAAATCCATTACTAAAAAAGCTACAGAAAACTTCAAAACAGCATTGCTAATAGAGTACTGACCAGAACTGGGAACAAATAGTTATATTGTGTCTATGGTACTATGTCTAAACCAATCTACCCTTTGAGTATGTTGTTCTCTTCTGTGCTCCATTTGTTAATTGAAACATTAATGAATGGGAGTAGATCAGGAAGGGAGTACCCAAGAAGGCAATGGGGCTAGAAACCTCCTCCTCTTGACTAGAAATATCTGAAGAAGCTAAGTATTTCTCCTACAGAAGAACTATCAAGGGAAAGCATGCAGAATTTGGTCCCAAACTGGAAAGAACCCACTACTATTGGTGTTTATCAAAGGTTAATCTCATTATTCCTGTAAATAGTCACACAACCTGGAACTGAGATTTTCTGGGATGCTCTAGAAGGTAATCCTCCCTTAGCTGATGAATATCTAGATTTCGTGCATGAAGACTGTACGATTCCTCAAACCAATCTCTTCTCTTTTCTGAGCCACAGTTTCCTAAGATTAAGTAGCTTGTAAATTCACTTCCAGCTCACCCTTCCTATGAAATACTTGGTCCTGAGTATAGCTTCATTTGTTTCACAGAAACAACAGACATAGAAATCTTTGATCTTCAACTTGACTCCCAAGATTTTCTCTTCAAATAAACTTTTCTCAACCCATTTACACAAATCCTTCAAATCTAGTCTGTGAAATACAAAATGAGCCAGGTTTTGAAATCTTATCCACATAGTTTCCTGAGAGCGCTATTAAATTGCCATATTCTTTTATGAATAGAATTATTTCTTATATTTTCTTCTAAACATCCTGTCTTCAGCCCTCTTTGTGTCTAAGGAAAGAATGAGGTTGATGAGAAACTTGTAATGCAAGGAAAATATCTGCCTTTTATCTGATATCGTCAGGACTAGAGAAGGACTGAACATAAAATTCTGGGCTTTCGGACAGTAAGTAGAGGTAGTACTGCTTCAAAGAATTGCCTCCAATGGAAATAGTCACTGTAAGCAAAGTAAGCAGCTGTATCTACGTGTGTTAGGAAATGTTCTGGAAAGTCCCTGCCCTTCCCCCATACACTTACTTCCTCCATTTCTTTCTGCTTTGTTTTGCCTTATCATTCGCCTTTGGAGATAATTTCTCTTAAGTGCTTTCTTTTAAGACTTTAAGAAGTTCTTTAGGTTTATTTTGCTAGCTCCTCCAAGGCAGTGTTCCAGGATTTGGGGGGAAAAGGCCAGTTCTAGGAAGGTAGAGTCCAATACTACCTTGGAAAATTATAATCCTGGGAAAACCAACATGTTATCCTTTTCTTTATTTTTACCGTTCATTTAGCACTAAGCATTGTACTAGTCACAAAGGATACAGACATACTAAAATATCATCCAGTACTCAAGGGTATGCCCATTATTAAGAAAAGTTGTGAGATGTCCTAAGCTAAGTTATAAGTTATAGAATAAAGAGAGGAAAGAGAAATTCATTTTAACTCACAGATGTAAACTAAATTAACACAGAACTGCTGCACTGTCCTTTCCTGTATACTGAGGTTAGCCAGTAAGGTCAGATGTGTGTGTGTGTGTGTGTGTGTGTGTGTGTGTGTGTGTATGTGTATGTTTCTTTTTTTGTTGGTTTGTTTGTTTGTTTTTTGGTTCCAGGAATCGAACTCATGACCTTGTGCTTGCCAGTCCAGCGCTTAGGCTGCTGAGCTAAATCCCCAGCCCTTGTGTGTGTTTTTTTTTTTAAATAATTTTTGGATATTCTTTTTTTTTTAGGTTTTTAAATTCTATGTTAAAAACAAAAAATGATACAGAATTTTTTAAAAAGAAACAACAAATTAACACTAGTTAATATATTGCATATTGTCTTGAAAGTAGTTGTTCAGATTACAAGATTCAGACATGAAAAAAATGATCAATTTCAAATGAGTCATGAAGGAACTCGTTCTGGACTAAGCCCCTGCCCCAGACTTGGCCCTTTTTTCCATCCTGCCCCTCTTCTCTCTTGCCAATATCTTTCTTTCTAAATTTTCATTACAAAACATCCTAACTCCTTAGGCCCAGTGGACATTTTTCCAATTGTATCTAGCCTTGCTAGTGGGAGCTTAAGGAACTGGTCCAAGGAGTGGTGCTTTCACATTTGGCCAGAATCTTTAATAGCTCAATAACCCTTTATTCCTGAGAACCATCTCAGAAGTTTGATTTAATGTCACACAAGGCCCTCTTTGATCTTTTACATATGTGATAGCCTTCATTTAAAAAAGAGAACTGTCACAGAATGACTGACCTGGGCGAAGCAGCTGAAGCATGGGTGTGATTAGGGCAGCTCATGACAGGGCCCTTACCCTGGTGAAGTGCCAGCTCCTTTAGTCACTAAGGCTGGTTTGGTCTTTGGGGCACCAGAGTAAGGGAGGGAAAGTAATCCTGCAGAACCCTTCCCAAATACCATGGATTTTTGCTACAAGGATCTGTGTTTCCTATAAATCATTTACAGAATTAAGTAGGAGTCATCTTGGGCAATCCTGGTAATAGTGAAACACTAGAATTTCTCAGAACTTTATTTTGGACCCTTCAAGAAAGACAGGTGGGAGAAGTAGCATGTTAAAATGTTTGTTATTCATTCTACCATCCCAAAACACTGCAGAATAATTCCATATTTTCCCATCAGTCACACCAGCTGACAACTGCAGAGATTTACAACCATTAGAGGTATATATCAGAATGTTACAGAAGTTGCAGTTAGGAAGCAATATTATAAAACTTCTTAGTTGACTGTAATATAACCATTTCCCATCTTCCTTGAGACTTCTAGGTATAGGCTTGAGTTGAATCAGTTGTGCCACTAACCAGCTACATGATCATAGACAGGTTACTCATTCTGAGAACTAGTTTCCTCATATATAAAATAACAAATCTTATCTGGCATTACTGAAAGTATTAAAACTATCACAGTATGTAGTCATATAACTAGATTTTAATATAATGATTAGCTACTAGAATAATAATTTTTTTAAAAAAAAATTTCTTGTGAAGCTAGGCATGATAGTAAACTCATGAGCATGATGCAGAGGGATCAAGAGTTTGAGATGATCCTGAACTACAAAGCATGACCCTGTCTCTGAAACAAAACAAAACAAAAAACCCCAAAATTATATTGTAAGATAATAGAGTCTTCTCAGCCAGCCTTTATGCAAATGTGAAAATCACAGGGTTTTCAAAAATATTATTTTAACAATAAGTGCTCTATGCAATGAGACATACCAGCTTAGATTGAGTCCAAGTATTTATGAAATTTTAATTGTTAGACTGAGTGCAAGACAGAATAAAGCTGTCATTTCCCAGTTGCCAGTTATTTAGCTTATTTATCTGGAAGGGAAATATTTTAACCTCTTAGCAGATTTTTGAGTGTGCAACCAACGGAAATTTAAAGTATGCATTTGAGATTGAGGAGAAAGTCTAAGTAAACTTTTGTTTCAAAAAATCATATATTTGTATTTTTGCAAGTGGAAAGAGAACCAAGAGATAGAGGGATGGGGAAAGAAACAAGGGAAGAATACAAAAAAGGCAGAGGATGTGTTATGTACATGTACACTGTACTAAGAAGCTTTATAAGATTGCTTCCTAACTTCAACTTCTGTAACATTTTGATATACACCTCTAATGGTTGTAAATCTCTGCAGATGTCAGCTGATGTGACTGATGGGAAAATATGGAATTATTCTGCAGTGTTTTGGGATGGTAGAATGAATAACAAACATTTTAACAATTGACATGTACATGTCAATTTCTCATGATGATTGTAATCATTATGTACTGAAAATATGTACTAATAAAAGTAAAAATAAAATAAAAATAAAAATCACATAGATATAAAGCCCCAACTTCCTTATCTGGAATGGGAGGGATAAAACAATTCATTTGTTTGACAAATATTTATTGATTGCCAGTTGCATTTATCAGACAAAGCACTGAACATAAAATGGACTGTTAGGTAAAAGGTTTTCTTTACTGTTAGTAGAACTGCAGCCCAGAGACTATTTCTATGGGGCAGATAAAGGAAGTCATTGTCAGTAGATTCTTCTTGTCTGTATGAAGATTGATTTTAGAAGGATAAGGGCTAAAGGGGAGTTTTCCCTCATGTAAGGTCAGGATAAGGCACATTTTGGAGGATCCAGTTTGATTTTTTTTCTCAGTTGCTATTTCTGTCCATTATTTCTAAATCTCCTCCAGTAGAATTGGGTTAAACATTGCTGTCTGTTCTCTGTTTGGGGAAATTACAAGATGGACTACCAATGGGGCTCCCTGTGGCTTGTTGTTAAGTATTCCTTGGGAATTCCCAGAAATCACCAGGAAGAAAAAGATGAAGACTGACTTTATTAGAGTTATGTAAAGACACAAGGCTCAAAGTTCCTAATTAGAAGGGTAGTCCCTTGAAGGCTGGAGACTCTGGACAGCCCTATTATACATGGTCTTTGTGGGTGGATGGCTTGAATAATCCTAACAGAGAGGCTGAGTGGACTCTCATGACACCAGGCCACTGGACATAAAAGTACAAATGCATCACATGCTTGTTACAGTGTCCAAAAGCAGCTGCTTTGAAAGGACTGCAAATGGCCAATTCAAGGTGATGTCCTTTTATTCCTCTTTGTCTCCCTTGTTTAACATTCATTCTTCTCCCAAACACTCTCCCTTTTTTATTATTCATTCTTCTCCCAAACACTCTCTCAAATGAAGAAGAAATTAACACATGGTATATAGTATGTGGAGTGTTCTGCATGAAATATGACATGTAACCCCTTACAACAACTTGACAAGACAGATGGAATCATCCCTGCTTTAGTAATGAAAAAGGAAGGTGGGGAACCTGTGTCCAAAGAAACCCAAGCAATAAGTAGGTTTATCTAATTCCACAGTTCTTTACATCATTCCATAAGGAAAATGTAATTTCAGATTCATCTAAGCAAATTATAACAAATAAGAAAAACATTTTGGGAGACATGAGTATTGTTTCTAAGCAAAGAAAGTGGTTACCTATCAATGGACACTGACCTCAAGCTGTAACTGAAGAAGCCTGGATTCAGATACTTCCTCTCTACTATAGAAAACTTTGACAAATGAAGACAAAGTGGTAAGAGGCATTTTCAGCCAGATCATGGCAAAACAAAATAAACCTTCTTTCATGACAGGCACAAAGCAATTATATCTATCTGTCCTGGGAATCAAAGAGTTGCATAGGTGATTAATAAAAACCTGAGGTTACAAACACAAGTCATATTACATAACTGGGCCCAACAATTTAAACTTACAAACAACCCCTGCCCATTAAATTATGTTTACATGTAAAGGCACATCTGTGGTTGACAGGTGGAAAATTTTGTGAAGCGCTGGTCAAGATAAGAACTAAGGTCATTCAACACAGCGATGGTTCACCTCTAGTGTTGTATAACAACACCAGCCTCAAAATAAGCACTAATATTGGCAAAGACCTGTGGTCTCAAATGCACTATGGTTGAAATCTGTTATTTGGTTTTTCTAGTCTTCAGTCCTTCACAGACCAATACCTTCATAAACTACAATAAAAATAATTCAGCAGAGAAATAAGCAAAGACATTACAAATAGAATCTTAAAATTTTAATCTTTACAGTCAGTTATCCTGTTACTGTATTACATTTTTCTATAGGTTTATAAACATTCTGAAATGTTTGTCCTTACACCTCCGTACACCAGTAGGTTGTGGACTGGCGCAAGTATGCTGGTCACACTTGGATAAGCTCTCATTCTATTTGCTTCATTTACACCAGCTTGACCTCAGCTTCCTTGTGGCGTTAAGTACTTCACGCTCAGTGTGGTCTCCAGCTACCAGTAATGATGAAATATTTATTTCTCTCTTATCTTTTGTCTTTTTTAAAAAAATTTTTTCAAGCAAGCATAGGCCTGATTAAGGGAGGCTTTCATTACTGAAGACTTTCTAAAGAAAATAAGAGAAATATGAAGGTCTAAATTATATTCATTTCTGGTGATTGCTATATAGCTGTGAGTGTTGTTTTCTGTGATCTCAAAGGTTAAAATTGCCTCTGGTCACACTAGGGTAAAACTTCAATATTTTCATGTTTCTTCCCTAGTTTGCCTGTACCCACACTTTAGATGTAATAAAGGAGGAGACTCTGAAAATGCTATTTTGGTCATAAAAGTCAGTCTCCTAAAAGCAGTAATTCTACAGTGAAAATATCCCAAGAAAAAGAAAAGGTGGTCATGATAAAAATCATGTTTTTTCATTAAAAATGAAAATTGATGTTTTAGTCACATATAGCGGCTATGTGATCTAATGAGGTATACTTGGTTTCTGCCTCAGGTTCCTAACAGAGTTCCTAAAACCCTTATAATTTGATAAATGATGGAGAGGACAGGAGAATCTTATGTTCTAATGAGGTGACTCTCAGAGGCCACCTTGACAGCCTCAAGAGAGGAGCTGCTCACCAGAAAAGCCAAGCCATGATTAGAAACTTGGAGCCTTCAGCCCCATACTCTGGCCTCTGAGGAAGCGAGAGGGGCTAGAGATAGAGCCAATAATTGATCATGCCTAAATGATGAAGTCTTCAGAAAAATCCTTAAGTTTTGGGTTTGGAGGATCTCTGGGATGGCAAACTCATCCATGAGCCAAGAGAGTGGTGTACCCCAGCGCTACAGGGGCAGAACCTCCTGTGCTTGAAATTGTTTCACTCCTTGCTCCGTGTGTCTGTGGGCTATTCATCTGTACCCTTTGTCATATGATTTATGATAAATCAGTAAATTTATAGGCAGTCCCTGAGTCCTGTGAGCCATTATAGCCACCTATTGCACTGGAGGAGAGGGCATGGAACCTCTGAGTTGTAGTCTGAAGTTGGCCTGAGGTACTACTGGAGGCTGGACCTGGGATTGGTATCCAATGTGAAGAGTCCTGCGGGATTGACTCCTTAGCTTGTGGGGTCTGACACAAATCCCTGTAATGTCAGTAGGACACCCAGCTAGAATCCAGAGAGTTGGAAAATTAGTTGTAGATGTTGGGAGGAGGCACAATTTGGTGTCAGGAGTGTTGTAATAAAGCTTTTCTCTTAATTTGAATTTTTCAATAATACAAAGAATATATAGGAATATAAGTGATTTCTCCCCAACTGCTGAGATCCATGAAGGTGGGCACAACCTAGATGGATAAGTGCTTAACACAATTTTTAAAATGGCTTATTTGATCTGCTCTGCAAGAGTTCCTTGGCTGCACCCAGTTGAATGTCTCTCTGATAAGACTGTTCACTAGTTGGATGTGGTGGTGCATACCTGTGATTTCAGTGCTGAGGAGGCTAAGGCAGGAGGATTTCCACAGGTTTAGTCAAGGCCGCCTTGGACTACGTAGTGAGTTCAAGACTGGCCTGAACTACTTGGCAACATTGTCTCTCAAAAAAAGAAAGAAAGAGAAAAGGCAAGACAAGACTGTATGCTCCCAGGAGTTGGGACCATGACTGAGCCATCTCTTACTACCTGGGACTATGTGATGCTCTGTGGAAAGCAGTAGTTACTGGTTATCCAGGGAGTTTACAGCTATTGATGACGTTCATAAAATAAGGAAGTGCAAAGGGGCAATACTTTTCAACCAAAATATCCAGAATTTTACTTTGGGAGTATGAGATTGCTCTAAGAAACAAATGGTCATCTTGCAAAACCCCACCTTGGGCTTTGTGTTTTTATATTATCTCCTTCTCCTTTGGGTTGGTTTCTGAACATACGACAATCATTCTGCAGTATGAGGAACTGAGAATTTTGAAACTGTATGTGACCATGTGACTTCAGGATAAAGTGTTATTCAAAGCAAAACCCAAATTAAACACACATGCAGAGAAAAGAAAGTAGGGTAAAACATCAAAATTTCCATGTTTTCCATGCTATTTAATCCAAAATTTAATGCCAGGTCTCCATATCTTCAGAGCCAGTGCAGTGGTCAGGAAGCTTTGTGACAGCACTTTGGACCTTGTATCACCACTTTGGTTTTTTTTCACCTTAGGGACTTTCTAGTCTATATTTCTAAGGTTACAATTGTGATCAGGGTGTTATAAAATCATCATTGAAGAGAAATACTGTAAAACCATTCTGAGTGAGTCACTCAGAAACATTGATGACCTGCCAAGAACCTATCTGTTGAAATCTAGAACTAGATGATTACAGTTTCCTCTTTTGGGGGGGAGGGGGTACCAGGAATCAAACTCAGGACCTCGCGCTTGCCAGGCAGGTGCTGTGCCACTGAGCTATGTGCCCAGCACAGTGTCCTCTTTTTAAGGCAATAAAAATACTGCACTTATTCCCTGGGTCACTTATAAACAACTATCAAGCTAGGTCACTTTTTAAAAAAGACAAATAGCAAATTTAATCCTTTAAAAAAAGCTTCTAATTCTTAAAAATGCTTGTTCATAGCTGGACATTGTGGAACACGCCTTTAATAGGCTGACACAGGACAATTGCAAATTCAAGCCCAGGATGGATAATTCAGTGACTTAGCAGGACTCTGTCTCAAAATAAAAAAGGACTGGGGCTAGAGTTCAGGGCAATGACCCTGGGTTTATTTCCTAGTGCTGAAAAAATGCTGGCTAATTTTAGAAAAATATAGAGAGCATAAAATAATTCATAATAGAATACCTTCAAATGTCAACAGCAAGCCAAAAACTCATCAGTATCTTACTATAGTTTTTCAAGTTATAGAAAAAAATCAACGAATGAGAAGCTGTATCCGTATTCACTAAGTGAATTAAATACAAACTGTTCTCTTACACTCTGTTTTAGTCCATTTCCTGTCACTGGGACAAAAAAAAATCCAACACCTGCAGTTTAGAGGAAAGGTTTACTTGGCTCACAGTTCCAGTGGGTTCAGTCTGGACAGTTCCAGGGTGTTCAGGCTGGACAATCCCCAGGCAGAAATGGCATGGTGGAAGGCCCGGTAGAAAAAAGTTGCTTAAGTCTTAGTGATCAGCAAGCAGAGAGAGAAAGGAGGAACCAGGGACAAGAAAACAAATCATGCTCCACAGTGACCCACCACTTCTGACCAGCCCCCAGCTGTACAATGATATAAGTAATCCAAAAGTCTTGTGTGTCAAATTTTAAAACTTGAGAAAATATGCAAATATTAACAATTCCAACAAAAGATCAATTTTTAAGATGTGTCCTATGACTTATTTTTTCAAAGAGGTTGGAAAAGTTGTATATTTACTGTTGCTACATCTGAAGGAAAAACTAAAAACACCTTTTCAGATACTAGTGGGCATGCGCACACACACACACACACACACACACACACACTCATGTACTCACACACACAATCCATTTAAGAAAGTTAGAGGAATCCCAGAACATTATTTAAGCAATTAAATAATTTTATTTAAGCAATTATAATTCACCTTTTTGAAAACAGTTGACTGTAAAATGTATCATTTCTAGTTCTAGTTATAGGACATTTCTTCTCAGTGTCATAATTTTCCCTTTTAATATAGCTCCTCATTCTTGGCGTCTTTACCTGGCTCTCAGAAGAAATCTGAAATGACCACATATTAGATTACTGAATTTCTCATCTTGCTTTGGAGTCCTACCATGCTTTTGTTCTTCTATTACCCTTGGGTCTATCATGTTGTGTCTTATTGGATATTCATATATGTGATAATATAAACAAATTTTGTTATGGAAAATGAGATATTAATAGTAGTAATTGTTCATTTTCTGTTATTTGGTTCAGAATACCCTGTAATTCTTCCATGCTCTTGAATGGTTTTATACTATTTTGTTAGGTTGGATATTATTGTATGGTGAAGCCATGCTCAACTATTACAAAGAAAGGGACATTATGGTAGCTACTGTTAATATCCGGTTGCCTTGTTGTAAAGTGCTGTGTTGCTTATATTGTTCTGTTCTGATCTGCTTTGTTCTGTCCTCTTTTGTTTCATTCTCTTTAAAATAAAAAAAAGATTACTGAATTTCTCATTGTGTAGCATGGAACTTGCTTTGAAGCTGAGTTGTGAAGTTTAATTTAAGCACCAGAAATATTCAAGTCAATATGTGTGGTATGGCATGGAAAAATAACAGCAGCAACAAGAAAAGAATTTTTATCTCTCTCCATGTGTCAGGTACTAGTATTTTGCTTAATTTAATCTTCATAATATAATCCTTCTATGAAATGGATTCCATTATTGTCCCCATTTTATATACAAGGTACAGAGAGTGATCTGCCCAAAGTCACAGAGCCAGTAAGCAGCAAAGTCATGATAGAAGCCTGGAAGTCTGTATCCAGAGTAAAAAAAAAAAAAAAAAAAAAAAAAAAAAAAAAAAAAAAAAAAAAAAAAAAAAAAAAAAAAAAAAAAAAAAAAAAAAAAAAAACCAAAAACAAAAACAAAAAAAACCACAAAAAAAAATACGGGTGAGGTTGTGCGAGACTGGGAACCCTTCTACACTAAGGGTGGGAATGTAAACTAGTACAACCATCATGGAAATCAGAGTGAAAATTCCCCAAAAAGCTAAAAATAGAAATTTCTTTTGACCTAACTATATCTTTTCTTGATATCATCCTGAAAGAGTTGAAGACATCATATTACAGTGATAAATGCATATCTATCTTTATAACAGCATAATTCATAATAGCTAAGTTGTAGAAGCAGCCTATACACCTATCAGTGAATGGGCAAAGAAAATGTGCTATATAGACAACTCCGTTTCTCAAGGTCCATGAGAAAGGCTGGCTGTTTGCTCACAAAATCTTATGCACTCCCCTATCTGAATGGGTCTCTTTAGAACTAAAAGTTTACTCCTGTTACTCAAGAGTGGAGGGAAAGTTTTCCCATTCATTTACTGTGAAGTCTCATGTTACAACTTTTTCTTTCCCCTTCCTTCCCTGCAGCCCGCACCAAGTGAAAAACTCTGAGTATTAATTTCACATGGTTTGCCTCAAAGACAGGTCATGTGTTCTCAACACAGAAATTTCTTGCCTCAACTTTACTGCTAACTAAAAGTTTACATGGGTTTAAGGAAATGATCATGAATTATAAAAACTACCCTACTTTGTGACTGAGATAAACCCTTATGGGCTTTCATTTCCTTTGCTAGGAGATGGACCAACACTATTAAAGCAAAGAAAGAAATCTTCAAGTCATCTTATTAACCTTTCTGTTCTTTATATAAGACAGTAGGAAACCTTGGGATAGTAGAGCTTAAATGGAAATTCAACTTCACCCCTATATTTTATATATAAGGAAATGATATATAAATGATATATATATCATATATCATTTATATATCATTATATATATGATATGATATATATATCATATAGTGTTTATGATAATATCACCCATTGGCTCGGGAGTCTTTTGCCCAATTCAATGAGAAATCACTTATATTCAAAGTGCATCTCCCTGGTTTGTTTTGGACTTTGAGTGCCAGTGACTTTTAGCAATTAGTGCTATAACCTCTTAGCAGCTGCTGGCTGCCCCATCAGCCTCTCAGCAGCCATGGCTCACAGACCCCTTGGCAACCTTTAAGAACTTATTCAACAGTTTCCACTGCCTCTCTGAGGCTCCTCCACTGGTCTCTGCTGTTCTTCACAGGTCTTTAGGGTCTCCACAGTTCTTTGTAGGTCTCCATCACTCTTGACCCTTTAAGGTTCCATCACTCTCTGGAGCTCTTTGGTGCTAATAGTCCTTAGAGTTACCAGCTTCTTTCTAATGCAACCCACTCAGTCCACACTACATGAGATAAGAATCACGATGATGAGTCTCTCTCTTTTTTTTAAATTTGTACCGAGGATTGAACTCACGACCACACGCTTGCAAGGCAGGCACTTAAGCCACTGAGCTAAATCCCCAGCCCCTGATGAGTCTCTTGGGTCCATCGCAGAGTGATATAATAGGCACACAGAGACTGTGCACTGTATAAACTGTATAGCCTTTTTATTTTGTACATTCAACTCCATAAATATGTAGCTTATATGAAAAGTAGATAATTTTGTACACACACACACACACACACACACAAAGAAATTAAAAAATAAAACATAAATGATAGGTGAGTGTCTGGTTTCCACATCTCTTCACCTTTGAAGCACTTAATCTCGACCCATGGCTCCACCTAGTGTCAAGGCAACTTCATGAGTCCTGAGCACTGTCCCACTGTAGGGGAGTTCTGGAGAAAACAGGCTGCCTCTGTCTCGGATCTCTTGTTATGTGAGCAGTTTTTACTATAAATTATGAACCACTGGTTCCCTAAAAGGAAAAGATAGTTATTTTGAGACTCAGAACGTTTGTTGATTGTTCAATTTTGAACTAATTATGTTTTTTCCCCAACAATTTCAAATTGTTAAAGGTAAATTGCATGAAATCTGATGAAATATTCTGTAAACTCACTTTTGAGCGTCAATCTCTCATTCATTTGTCTTTAGTGTAGTGACTTTCAATCCTAGCAACAAAATATCCCCAAGAAGAAAGCTCCTAATGGAGATTCTGATTTAATTGGTTTGCAAAGTTTGGCACTGGCATGTTTTAATGGCCCACCATAGTTGTAATGGGCAGAGCTCAGAATCTTAGCTTGAGTAATTCCTTGATCCCCATTAGGTTTATTTGCCTCATTACTCAGGACGTACTTGCTGTGCTTTGGACAAACCAGATTACTTGTAAAGCAATTTTTTACCTTTTGTGCCCCACCTCGTGCCACATTTGGTTTGGCCCCTTCCCTCCATCTCAACAGCCATAGTCTACCTGCTCTTCGAGTGTCTTCTTAACTCGCTCCCCTGAGAATTTCCCTACCCCTTCTTCCTAAACAAGGGTTTCTTCTGAGAATCCATGACGATTCTTTCTCCCAGTACTGGAAATTGAACCCAGGGGCTCATATGTGCTAGGCAGATGCTCTACTACAGAGCTACATCACCAGCCCCTCCAATAATTTTAAAACAAGTTATATGATATTTATTATTCTGAAACAGTATAATATTAATTATATATTATTAATTTTATATTATACTATAAAATTATGCTACAGTTATGGGCAGTTCTTTTTAACTTATCAGTTTATAACAACCTGAAGTTATAATATTTGTGAGGAAAGTAAGCACTCCTTATATTGATGAGGATATAAATTGGTGTAATGGCTTTTAAGAACAACCTTGCATTATGTGTCAAAATACATTTTGTTTGACCCAGCAGTCCCACTCCTAGGAATTTATATTATACATATATCCACACATGTGGACAATAATGCTTATGAAGAAATTCTTACTGTTGTATTGTTCATAAAAACAAAAGATGACAAAAAACTAAAATAATTAATAGAGGGCTGGCTAAATAAATTATGGCACATTCATACAATGAAGTACTGACCAGTCATTTTTAAAATGAAGTATGAAAAATAAATAAATAAAGTGAAGTGTGTCTATATTCGTGGAGATAAAATAGTTCTAAGTTACACTATTAAGCAGAAAAAAAGGATTAAATGCAATGTTATACAATATTATACAATATAATTATTACAAAAGAATAAACATGCATTTATCTATGCTTAAATTTAAACATGCATTTATCTATGCTTACGCATTAAATGTTTATAGAAGGCTACACAAGCAACAAAGTAACCCTGGCTGATTAGGGAAGCAAACTGCAAATGATAGGTCTGAGGTGGCAAAATTATAAAATAAAAGCGTGAACCTGTTGCCAAATATAAGAATTAGAGCATTACAATTACTTTAACATTTACACAAAGTTGTATTTAGCCCATCCAGAATCTTTGTGTAAATTGGAAAAAAGTCTCCCCGTGTTTGCAGTAGATCTACCTTGGGACAGCGGTCATAGCTGGACAATCATGGCTTTATTCTTCATGTCATACTTTTGCCCTTCTGTATTTTTAGACTTGTGCAAATAGAATTATAAATTGTAAATAGAATATATTCTTCTGCAACTTATCTATTTTATTGAACATTATTACTTTTGTTAAAGGCATCAACATTGTATGTGGTAATCTCTGCCGCTGTTATATAATATTTCACTGCATGATTATTATAATCTAATGGAATTAACTTTATACCTCATATTTAAATTCTAGGATAAATGTGAAAGTGTTCATATAACTAAGTTCAAGAGGAAAGTGAAGCTAACCTAAAGAATGCTAAGAGAACTGTCACAAACCTTGTTTCTGGAGCTCAAAACAACTATAAAACAACTTTACTTCAGGGCTCCCAGTGCTACCCTCCCATAGTAAATGAGAAAACTATCACCGTGGGTAACAGACACAGACAGGAAGCAGTCCAGAAAGAAATCCTCTAAGAAGTTTCAACTCAAGCTAGGAAGGACACAGCCCCAACTCCACAGTGAGAAGCCAGGCCTGGCCTGAGTCGCACTCAGAAACAGTGGGTCTGAAAGTGTCTTCTATTGTTAAATACCAAAACCTTTGCCCTGCTGGCTATATCCAGCACAGATCAGAGGTCCGATTGACCACTGATTGGTTTGGCACTGTCATAATCCTGGTAGTCTGAATACAATATAAGAGACAGAAAGGCTTTTCTTAAGGTCGCTTGCTTTGCTACCTTATGCCCACCATGAACTATCTCTCCTCTCAGATGCCTGTGTGCTATGCCACCCTACCTTGGAACCAGTCAAAAATGGACTGAAACCTATAGAAACTATGAACTAAATAAACCTTCCTTCCCTTAACATGTGGGTGTTGGGTATTTTGTCTCAGCAACAAAAAACTAAGACAAAAGGAGAAGAAATTATTGAAAGGAAAACAGAGGAAATTAAAAACAAGTAAGTGAGGTGATCAGCAGTCTCACAGAAATTACAACTAGTAAGATAATGGATGTAATAAATAAAACAATCAGGGAGCTTACAGAAAACACTAATAGAAAGTTACCTGAGGTAAACAAAACAATACAAAACATAAATGACCAGTTCAGTAATGAACTAGTGTCCATGAAAAGCTTCTAAAAATTTCAGATTAAAAATCATATTGAAAGTATTGTCAGTGGCGCTCATAAATGTGAAGACATAATATCAGAATTAGAAGATAGGAAAGCTTTCAAAGACCAATGACTCATAGACACCTTAAAAACAAGAGAATATGAAAAATGGAATCAACAGCTACTATATGAAGCAAAGAAGACTAATGTAAGAGTAACTGGAATAAGTAAAAAGTCATAATGTAGCACAAGGGCACAAAAATTTTATTTACAGAAATAACAAAAAAATACTTTCCAAATATTGAGAAAGAATGAAACATAAAGATAAAGGAGGCATGTAGAACCCTAAATAGTCACAATCAAAAGAGAACCCCTCCATGTAACATCATAGTTAAAACACCAGATATTCAGTAGTAGGACAGAATTTTAGAAGCTGTTAGACAAAATCAATGAGTGATTTATAAAGGTAAACCCATTAGAAGAACTAGAGGAGGCTGGGAAAATGAGCAACCAGCCTGCCACCCTGGTAATCAGCTGTGGTCTGGCAAGCCACAGGGTGAGAAGCAGCAGTGTTTCCTGAGGTCCGTGCTATGTTGGAACTTAGGGCGCTGGGAAAATGAGCAACCAGCTCACCGCCCTGGTAAGCAGCTGTGAGTCTACCGGCGCACGGGCTGAGAATCAAACATCCCATTCTCCCGCACCCCGTTAGCAAGTGGGAGCCGGAGATCTGAGCATCTCTTGGGAGGTTGACCATATATAATGTAGCAAATAAGGAGGATTTCCTTCTACCAACTCTTTGAAGGCAAATATTTTTATCACCATTTTGCTTTGTCCTGATTAATGGTATTGCTCTATTCAATATTCTGTTTTGATAAGTTCTATAATATTCTGTATTTCCTTTGATTTTTCTATACCTGATTGAAAGAACAACTATTGTGAAAATAACGAGATATACTATGGTACCTATTACTGTTATCCCGGTAACCTGCTGTGAAGTTCTGTACCAATTTTACTACACTGTCTCAATTGGCTTTATTCTAACCTGTTCTGTTGTATTTTACTACCTTCAAATTAATAAAAACATTTTTTAAAAAATGAAACACATTTAACTTGAAAGGAAATTTATGACTGAAAATCAAAGGAGGGAAAACAATTGTTCCATACCACAGGAGATCAGAAAAAAAGCAAGGGTAACTTGCCCATCAACCACAGAATGGATAAGAAAGATATGGTATTTTCGTACCATGGAAAGCTACCCAACTATAAAGTAGAATAATCTTGAGGCTCTTGTAGGTAAATGGATGTAACTGGAGATCATGTTCATGGGTGAAACAGTTTGAACTCGTACGGGTGAACCCCAGTATAAAAAACAGAAGTTAGAGAGGTAAAAAAAAAAAAAAGCATAATGTATAGTATGAAAGTGATAGGGGAGGAAACACCTGGGAGGAGAAGGTAGTGACACTGTTAACTTCTTACTGTCTTAGCTTAAACTCTGGTATTGTTTTCACAATTTTGTTAGGCTTAGTTTTGTTCTGTCTTGTTTTGTTAGACTTTACTGTGTCTGATGGTATGGGCAGCTAGTTTGAACATAATGGGGTATATTATGGTATTCATGGTTGGTTTCCTATTATCTTGTTTTGAAGTCCTATAATGTTTTCATTCATTTGTTTAGTCAGTTTTATTCTGTTGTGTTTTGTTTGATTTTATTATGTGTGATAGTATGGACAACTGTTTTGAAGAAAACGAGACATTATAGAAACCATTGTTCATTTCCTATTATCTGGTGTTCAAGTCCTGTAACACTTTCATTCTTTTGATTGGTTTTATACTATTTTTGTTATGTTTGATATTGTTGTATGTGAAGATATGGACAACTATTTCGAAGAAAACAAGAGACATTAATGGTAGCCACTGTTGATTTCCTGTTGTCTTGTTTTGAAGTCCTATGTTGCTTGCATTGTTCTATTCTGATTTGCTTTGTTCTATTTTGTTTTGTTTTATTCTCTTTAAAATTAAAAAAAAAGAATTAGAGAAGATTTCTCAACACAAACCTTAAGGCCATGAGAGGTTGGAGTAAAGTGTTTTAAGCCCTACAAGAAAACAACTCTATGTAGATTCATATGTCCTACAAAAATATCTTTCAAAAATGATGGTGAAATAAGGAATCTTCATGACAAAGAATTCCTTTAAGAAATTCATGGCCACTAAACCAGCACTCTAAAAAAATTCTCAAGAATATCCTAGAAAAAGACAATGAAGCCCACAATGCCCAAAAAATGTAGTAGAATGAGTACATCAAGTAGGGTGAACAGATAAGCAGAAGGGAGTGGTAAATCAATAACAGCATAATAATACATTAACAGGAATAAATCAGTACCTTTTAGTAATAACTCTCAATATCAATAGTCTTAATTCCCCAATCAAAAGACATGGACTGGCAGAATTAATCAAGAAACAAAACCCAGTGATATGCAGTATACAAAAACCACATTTAATACAAAAAGAAACTCACAGATTAAAAATCAAAGGACAAAAGACAGTATTGCATGCAATAGGATCCTGGAAAAAAAAGTTGGAGTAGGTCCTGACAAAGTGGATTTCAAACCAAAACTGATTAGAGAAGGCAAAAGATGACAATAAATATTGATGAAGGAGACAATTTAATAGGAACATATTATAATTATTCAATTATAACAGGAAACCCAAATAGCCCACTATCACAAATAGATCAACTAGAGAAAAAACCCAATGAAGAAATATCAGAGTTGCAAGAAACTCTGAACAAATAGATTTAATAGATTATTTCCACATAGCAGAAACAGAATACATTCTTTTCAGCAACACATAAGACTTTCTCTGATATATCACATGCTAGCCAAGAAGGTATGCTTAAACACAAAAGAATCAAAATTATTCCATACATATTATCAGATCATAGTATAATGAAACTAGAAATCAATGACAAAAGAAACCACAGAAATTATGCAAACACATGCAAAAATACACTCTTGAATAATCAATGAGTCATGGAAGAAATTGGACAGTTCTTAGAATCAAATGACATTATAGCATACAAAAACCTATGGGACACAGTAGAAGCACTCCTAGAAAGGTAAATTCATAGCTATCAGTGTCCTCATCAGAAAAAGAATGAACCTAAATAAATAAGCTAACAATGCACTTCAAGGTTCTAAAAAATCCAAAAACAATCCAAATCCAAATTTAGTACAAGGAAGAAAAATATAAAGATCAGAGCAGATATTAATGAAATGGAGACAAAAGAAACAAAACAAAAAATTGACAAAATGAAGAATCGGCTATTTGAAACATTAAATGAAATAGATAAATCCCCTAACCAATTTTACAAAAAAGAAAGAAAGGATCCAAATCAATGCAATAAGAAGTTAGAAATGTAAAAGACAAAAACCACAATGAATTCTACTGAAATTCAGGTTATTAGTACTTACTTGGAGGACCTGTACTCCCATAAAATAGAGAATTCAGTGACTAGAGACACATGAACTACAAAAGCTGAATCAAGAAGGTAAAGATTTTTAATAATTCATAATCACAAGTTTGAAGAGTTTAAAAACTACCAACAAAGTAAAGCACAGGTCCTGATGGATTCACTCCCAAATTCGACAAGAATTTCAAGGAAGATCTATTTCCAATACTCTTCAAACTCTATAATAAAATTGAAAGAGAAAATACTGTCAAAGTCACTCTTGGAAGCTAGCATTAACCCAATTTTAGAACCTGAGAAGCACCTGTTATGGCTTGTATCTAGTTGTCCTCCCAAAGCCTCATGTGCTAGTGAGTGGAGCTTTTTAGAGCTGGCTGGATCTAGGGTATGTGAACTGGGATTAAGGGTGTGTGATATGAAATGAGCCCACTCATTGGAATTAGCATAATAATGTGTGTGGGTAGCATCACCCTCAAGGCTTGTAGCCTGGATGAGATAAAAGGGAAAGACAGACTTGCTGCTTGCTCCTCTTGCCTTCTGCCTGCTTTGACAGGGAATCTTTGTACTCTGAAATGATCCTCTGCCATGCCACCCTCACCTTGGAGCCAGCCTCCTGTGGATTGAAACCACTACACACTGTGACATGAAATGAACCTTTCCTCCTTTTAACTTTGGGTGTTGAATATTTTGTCTCAGCAATGATAATAGTAAGTAAGTAATAATAGTAACTAAGACATAATAATAGTAACTAAGACAGGGCCGGGCATTTAGCCCAGTGACATAAGCGCCTGCCTGGCAAACACAAAGTTGTGAGTTTGATCTCCAATACAAAAAAAAAAAAAAAAAAAAAAAAAAAAAAAAAGAAAAGTAACTAAGACAGCACCCTATCAGAAAAATAGAACTATAGGACATTGTCTTTAATGAACATTAATGTGAAAATCTGTAACAAGATACTGGCAAATAGGATGCGACAAATCATCCAAAAGACCATACAAAATGACCGAGTAGGAATATCCAAGGTTCAACATACACAAATCAATAAATGCAACATAT